>JAVUNC010000006.1:17313527-17391027 GCA_032173965.1 Sitta carolinensis | reverse complement strand
TTTTAGACTCATAAGCTAAGCAACTGCTACATGATTGATTGCAATAGATTAGATAGAGAAGCAAAATAAAACAGAGAAGTCTAGCAGTGTATAAGGGATTTTTTTCTAGCAAGTATGACAGATGTGTAATGGTAACATGAATATGTCTAACACGAACACTGACAGCTTTCTTAGGGGAAAACCAACTCAAATATCAAGACTGGATATCGGTAATATATTATACAGCCTTGAAGAAAAGATTCTTTGCTTACCTACCAAATTAGAATCCAACTTTCTCATCGCACACACTGGTCTGGGAAGTCTGTTTCAAGAGAGGCCTATTCCTGGATTTGTTAGTTTGGGTTTTTATCTCCCAAAAATGTGTATGTGTTCTTAAATTGAGAAAACCGGGAAGAAGCATTTAGCTCTCAATGCAGCACCTGAGACTTCAACATCTTCCAGTTTGATTACTGAACTGAAAACCAGGCAAATGCATAATAAAACCAATACCCTCCTCACCTCAATCATCAAATTGTTTCCTTGGTTTTCAAGAACCATACGTTTTCACCTTTCAAGTTTACATAAATGCTGAAAACCAGGACTTTTCAACCTTGTCATGAGTATTTCAAATTAAGATTTCTGTATTGTATGTTATGATTTTGCATTATCTGAATTCCAATACATTATTGGTTATCTTGCATTCACTGCATCTGCTGATTTCAACTTCATCCCAAATAATCTATATATAAGATTTTCAATAATTAAAAGTTGCTTTGCTGTGGAAATTGTAAACAGAAGATCACAACTACTAATGCCAAGGAGTCATAGATCAGCACAATAACATAGATCAGAAAAACACAGGATCAAGACTTCTATAATCTTATACTTTTGCTGAAGAACTCATCCATGTCTATTTTCCACTGTTGCACTAATACAGTGGAAAGGTTCAGAACACAACTGAGCTGGTAGAGATGAGGATTCTAAGCTTCCAACTCAGTTCTCTACCAGCAAGTAACAATGCTTTAAAGCAGTAAAAAAGTGCAGAGAAGGAGCTCATAATTTTCTTCTGAATCAAAGTAGAAGGTCTCATGTTTCTCAAGATCTTTTTGCTCTTTCTCCACATTTATGAGCATAACATGTGCCAGTGATAAAATTTGAAAAGAAGCACAAATAATCTTGCACAGATGTATATCTGAACCAATTAACTATATGTGTGTGTGAGGAAGAGCACCTGCACATCACTTAGAAATTCCTAACCTTGTGATATATCTGCCATGTGCAGGAGACGGACCAGGAGTGGCACTAGAATGACTGCAGTAAACTTTAAATATCGAATGTAGTCCTATATCCATAATAATTTTCTATCATATAAATGCATTGCTTTGGCTTGAGAGTAATAGAAATTGGTACCTTATCTACAACACAGTTGTGAATTTGGCATATTACTATCATTAATATTCTAGGCACTAAAAATATTATCTTTACTCAATTTTCACTTCAAGTGCAGCTGAAAAGGTAAATGCAATTTAACTTTCTTTGCATCCACATTTCCTTCACCTGTGTTCTCTTAGCAACATACCAGCTGACACTAGAGGTATTTCCCTGAATGTCAAACTGCTTGTAAGGATTCATCCTACCAGGGAATGACACATAGCTTCTGTTGACTCTGAAGGACAAATGATTTCTTTTCCCAGATGATTGTGAAAAAGTGTCCTAGGATGAAAAGATATTAAGTATGAATACGCATTATAGAAGAAGCAGTCAAGCTATACATACAGTATACTCTTTAGAAGTTTTTATTTTTTATTTGCTCCAAACAAAGGTATAATCTATCTATCTATAGTCATAACTCAAACAGGCTGATTGAGTTTGAATGCTGATTGAATTACTGTAACAAACTCTGACCGTGTAAATTGCTAGGAAATCCTCTAGAAAATTTATATGAAGGGAAATCACAATATATTAAATTTATTTTTAAAAAACTTAAAACATTCATATAAAGGTTGACCACAAAAGTTGTAGAGTTTTTGTCCTTGAAGATATTCAAAAACCATTAGGACCTGTGCCTAAGCTATGAGGTCTCGGTGACCCTGCACAGGGTCGGCACAGGGATTGGACAAGGTGGTGTCCAGAGGTCCCTTTCAGCCATAGATATCATCCATCTATCTATCTATCTATCTATCTATCTATCTATCTATCTATCTATCTATCTATCTATCTATATCATCTATCTATTATCATCTTAATCATACTATCTTCTATCACATCAATCAATCTATCTTTCTATCTATCTATCACTATCTATCTATCTATCTATCTATCTATCTATCTATCTATCTATCTATCTATCTATCTATCTATCTATCTATCTATCTATCTATCTATCTATCTCTATCTATATATCTATCTATCAATCTATCTATCTATCTTTCTATCATCTATCAATCTATGTAATTAATCTTCTTCAAATCATCTTTGAATTTATGTAATAAATCTTTGAAAGCCTGAATTGTGGCAAAAATAACCAACAGAAAGGAATATTTAAACTTAAAGAGGTGCTCAAAACATTCTCACTGTCATTAATCGAGTTAACACAGTATTTTCCATTATTTCCTATAGATTAAAGAAATAAAACGAATAAAACAACTTATGTTTATATTCTCAGATAATAGATTAGACTTTTTTCTTAGTACAATGACACAAAAGAATAACTTTTGAGTAACTCTTAAAAAAAGAGTAACTTTCTATGGTAGAAAAAAGATTAAGTAATTTAAATATATTTTTCTGATACTATGACATCCCATTCTGGCTCCAGTTCTGTAACTGTACTTCTGTTTTTTCTCACTGGAATCAGATAGTTTTGAGAATAACATATACAAAACTTTAGGTCCAAGCTGCTTTCTTCCAATTCTTGGTGCTTTTTATGAGTATGTAATCCATTCAAAGTTATACATGCCCTTGTGTGATGGTTCACACAGCATATGAGTTTATTAGTCCTCAGCTGCTGAGGGCTCTTTTACTACTCAAGCTGCATGACTCTCGTAATTATTTATGAATGTTTCAGTGCATGCATTGTCCATAAATTACATCAGAAAGTTTGCATCACTTACAGACTTTTCTTCCAAAAGTGGGTACAAAGGGGTACCTGTAGTAAATGGCCTTTTGATTGTAAACAGAAAAACAGTGGCATTTCCTGATGCTGTTCATATTGCTTATCTATCAGAAACAAAAAAAATGTAAAAGAAAAATTAAGAAAGGCTGCCTTTAATGTTTCTAAAGTTCTTACTGAGAATTCCTATAACATTACCTGAGTAAAAATGCTGAGGAGTAAATAGATTTTCTTCCCACACTGCCATACAGGAAAAAAATTATGCAACATCAGTATATTGTACTTAATCAAGATATTACAATGATAATTACTTCTCCAATGAATTGTGTGAGTTTATCTAAAGTAACAGAGACATCACAAAAACATTACTAACCTTACCTTAAATCAGTGACTCTTCAGATATAGTCTCACTCAAAAGCCCTTTTGCTTATGCCAGCCTTCCATACTCTTCTTTTTTAATTCAATTAACAGTAGTTAGTTAGAAGAATTTTGAGGTTTTTCTCCAGAGCTCCAATGCTTTTGTGAAACACACATATGTATCCAAAAACTTCCACTTACATTTATTAGTAAATATTATTTATTGATTTCTGTTTTAGAACACTAGTTAAACAGGAATATACAGGAAAAGAGAAGTAGAACATGTTTGTTCAATACTATATATATGCATACAGTATATATATATATATATATATATATATATATATATATATATATATATACACACACATACATACATACATACTATACACACACTATCACACACATATCTTGTACTAAAAAGCACGTAAGAGAATTCACTGAAGATATTAGAATTGTATACATTCAGACAGGTGGAATGCATTTAAGAAATAATCATAATCTTATTGAGTAGCTGATATTAAATAAATCTTCCCATGCACATACATCTCCCATAAGCCAAATCTTTTGAGCTGAGACAAATATTGTATATCTGGAAGTTGCAACTATAAGACTACCTCTAGCTGGGACTAGATAGCAATACAAATCTTTAAAATAACAATAGGTATTTAGATTCAGGATTTTTTTTTTTTTAATTATTTTTGCCTATATTTAGGCTGCACATTAACATGCATGGTGCAAACATGTGTAAAGGAAGAGTTTAATGGCAGATATTTGGGATAGAATGATGGAGTTCTAATACCTTGTGTAGGTATCTCCTCCTGAAAAAACTCACTAACTGGATTTTAATATTTATTTTATTTTTATTAATGACTTTGAAGTTGAAACCCATCCTGAAGAGTTTTGGAAGAGTAAGGTAACCTGTTTTTGGCATTGATATGAGGATGATACTTGATAGCACTAGAAAACGTGGATCTGTTCAAATCTGGAAATTAAAGGACTTTGCTTGATCTATCATAATCAGTAATTTTGTGAATTATATTCTCCATCAGCTCTGTGTCCAATGGCTTACTGGGTTACTCTAAGGTAGGATTTTAAACCTTTCTCTTAAAAACTTGGTTTAATCTGATTGTAGAAATTATAAGTATAATGCATTCTGTAAACATATTTGGTGTTAATATGAAAGATTCTAGCACATCTCTATCCATGTCAAGACTATTCTGTTTTTAGAGTACTCTCATCTATTGGGTTAAATATAATGGAGGGGTCTTTTTCATAATTTTTATAAATATCTGAAATAATAAAGTATTTAGTGCCAATAAAACACTCTAAATATTTCATTACAGTACTCTGCGTGCATGTTTATGATTTGATGAAGCACTTAGAGAACTTACATAAAATCTGTGAGGGAAAATGCCCCCTATTTCATTATAATGTTCAACTTTACATAGATTTGTTTTCCCCAAAACAACTAAATTAATTTGGTATGGTATAAGTTGCAAAAACAAACACATCAAAATCTTCAAAAGGATTCACAGGGATAGGTCATTAGGCTGCATGGCCCTATATAATTAGTTAAAATTCTTAGAGGTTAGTTTATATCTTGATACTTTAATAAACAGTTTCAGCTTTGGTGAAAGCTGGAAAGCTTAATCCATTAAGAGCCATTCAGAACCAAAACAAACAAACAAAGCTTTAACCACTTCAGTGACAACAGCACAGAACAAACAAGCAGTCTCCTTCGAAAATCCCAGCAATTTTAAGATCAATAGCCTCACTCTGTGCTTCTAAGTGATGAAAGCTAGAAAATCTCTGCTGTCGGCTTTTTTCAAAAATGTTTCTGGCAAAGCTATAGTTGCAAATTTGATGAGTTTAGTTTAGCAATATGCATGTAGTCTAGGAGGCTGACTTAAGTACTATCACTGGACACAACGAAAACAAACTAACTCAAACATCACTTTTAGCTGAAATTTCTTCTCTGTACCATTAATTTACAATGTTAAAATACCTTTCAACATCTCTTCCAAGTACTTATACTTAGAGTGCTTTGATTATTTTCCTAATTACCAGCAGCAGATTTTTATTTTCTTTTTTATATTTGTAATTTTTTAAAAAATAGAATTATTTTTTTTTTTAGTGCAAAATTTGTATAGTGACTTATGGGTTGTAAAGAATGTAAGTCTGTCTCAAAGTACATTTAACCTGATCTGCCAATATGGATAATCAAATCAGCAAATGCATCTATATACATAGAAAGAACAAAAATAAACACTTTTTTTTCTTTATATGATTAAAAGCCTGTTAGGTCCTTTTAGAACACTGGCATGAATATCGACTTTCATGAAAAGAAAGTTTACTTCCTTTTACTTAGTCTAGGCTTACATCATACAGCAGAGTTATTATATAGTAGATTTGTTACCATTCCAAAGGCTCTTAAGTTGTTTCTGCATCTATATACAAATATCGATGCCTTTATTTCCTGTTTTTCAATACAATACTTAATATATTTGTTATTTTGGTTTTTGTTTAAATTTCACATTTACCTTAATTATGAACTCAGAAGTACAATAGGAGTATCCATTTTTTAACTAGCAGTGTCAGCTAGTTTGCATCTTACCCATAAATTACCTAGAAGCGTTAAATTATATACTTTCTTAGGCAGTCAAAAAACACTGTAGGGGTTGTCAGTATATGTCTACAAGCTAATTTATTTACTAAGAGTTACTGAGTTTTTGGTAGTCAGCTGACTTTAGTTATTGTATTTTTAAATTTAAATCAGCAGAATAGCATGTTTTCAATATGAGAATTACGAACAGTGAAACAGAACCCATGCACAAATTTTTGTTTGCAGATCACACAATCTACCCAAATTTTTCACTGGAAAGGCATAAAATCAGAATAACATTGAAAATATGTGGCTTGTACAAGGACACCGTGTTGTTCAGCCTTGATTCATTAAGATGCTTCATGCATAAGTGAGTTGTCAAACGATATGTGGGTGGCTGTAATGGCAGCATGTAGGTTTGTATGGAAAACAAGTATGGCACTGTGAAGATTTTTTCTCTCTTTCATCATATAGGTACTCACATGTAACACTGGTGAGGGGTCTGTTAAGAGCCTTGCTGTCAAATGAACTAATTCACCAGAAACACATGCAGGTTTAAAACAAAGTTCTCCAAAGGCGGAAAAAAAAAAAAAAAATCAAACCACCTAGACTTTCTGTAGCCTAACCAAGTGACAGACACATAGACAACTTCATTGCTGCCAGAACAACACTCTGCACAGCCCACCAGCAAGCTATTTGTCACTGCTACAAGAATATCCTCCGCAACTTGGCATCAGGGTCCCTGAGTAGCCAACTGTGCTTGCATAGTGCTGGAAGTGCTACCCAGTAATAGGGAGGAAAATGATCAGAGGACCTCATTATATTTTCAAAATGTATTATTGCATGCACATATCTTGCAATAATGATATATGTCTACATATCTTTATAGATGTAAACATGAAAATTCTACAAGAAAATACCAATTTACTCAATATCACAAAATGTTATTCTATATGAGTTCAAAGAAAGACAGTGTTTAACTTTATTTCCTTCCATTTTCCTTTGTATTGTGTGATACAATTCATCACAAAACAGCACATCCTTTGATAAAATCTTGGCCTGTGCAGAAATATTCCCTTTACTATTGCATTGTATATTACATATTGCACTGGATCCTACATACTTAAAAAGGTTGACAGCCCAGTTGCAATTGTCTAATTACCATCCTCATGCTTTTTACCGAGCAAAGGGGTGGAAAAAATGGCAAGCAGTCCATCTCCAACAGTTCTGGGAAAGTAAGGACAATGAAAACCAATGACTATGAAAAATAGCAAAAATAGTTTCCTAAGAGAAAAAAAAATAAAGTAGCAGGAATAACAAGTTCTGATCTTTTGACAAAATAAATAAAAGAAAATAATATAAAATAACCAAATAAAAATCAGAGATAAGAGGATGAGATAGGACAATTCTATTTTGTAGTAAGAGCTCATAGGTACTGGTGTAGGAAACAATCGGGTTAATGAACCAATCGGATTTTTTCAAAGTTTACATTTACCTGGCCATTCCTTTTAACTGATTAAGTGTCTAACTGTTACAGCATGGCATAACACAAGAAGTATGTGTGGATGTTCATGAATGATGACCATTTATTTATTTTGTGATTGTGACTTACTGCAAGGGGCACCAAGAGTCCTCCTTTAACAGGCAGGTGGACTTTCAAGGTACAGAGTGGGTAGAGAGGATGATGTGAACAAAGGACATGGAACACAACAATTACAGCCTGACAGCACCACAGTCTGATTACCACTGTATCCATTTTGTGGAAACTCATTAACTTCATTCAATGGAAAATACATTGGTAGCTGCACAAGGTTGTTCCTTAACACACAGGGAAGAAACCTAACCAAAGACCCTAACTTCTCATTATCCAAATAAAGCACTAAAACCACTCATGGGAAATCTGGGTACCATTTTTGTTATCCATGATTATGGGAAGAGTCTATATTGTGATTAGAACAGTACATCTGGAGCTCCTTGCAAAGGGCGGAGACCACGAGGCTCCTACGACTCAGCCAATTTTATCACCTTTATTGTCAAGTTATAAGCACGACATCATGGCCTCTGTACAGTCTTGAGGTTTCTTAATGCCTCTTCTTCTCTCATGTCCAGTTCCTTACTTATGCAGAATACCTGAAGCTATTTGTTGGGTTTCCTTTTAGGTCATGGAGATAAACCAAATGATCAAAGACCAAGAAGCATTCATAGAAAAATATTTCATTGAAAGTAGCAAAGTTTTAGACTGTAAACTCATCATCAGTAGTAGAAAGACTTGGGAGAGAGGAAAAGGAAAAGACAAAATGGAAAAACACAAAATCAAAGACTGCTGTTACAAAACCATAATGTCTTGCTAATACAAATTCTATTCCACACTGAGATGTTGCAAATTAGAGTGAAAACCGCAACTGGTTTGTCCTGGTTCTTGTATTACAAGCTGTCCACTTGGAAAAGGTCATGCATCCTTGAAATAGACATTGCAAGATTTTTGTACACCAACTAAAGTGACTGATTTATTTAACTGAGTACACAACTATTTTTTTAACTTTACAATTTTAGTTTTGTTGATTGTATTTGTGGCTAATGGTGCATTTTGTTTTTTAGCTTGGTACGCTATATATTATATACTTGAAATAACGGACCATAACTAACGTAATTTTGTAATGTACATGGATAAATTAGAACTATTAGATTCTTTCTATGTAAATTAGTATCATTCTTTTCTTTCTCTTGTAATTTATGAAGGCTGTAACTATTTGGAACCATTTCTGTAGTTTATATAATATACTGAAGTTTCAAATATAAATTCACACACAGAGTATAAATGGACATTTATAATAGTGAATTTGAAAAAAAATCTAACAGTTGTTTCTTTTTTTCTCCTAAAGTATTGAGGTTTCTATTCCATTAAAGAACAGCACTGAAAGAATTGGGCAAGCCTTATTAACATTAATAACATTTAAGCACCCCAAATGTCTTCCTACTAATAATTTTTAAGTAGTTAAATTGACTGTAAAAAAGAGGTTTTCTTCTCATATTGACACAAGTTTGACATTGGGTCTTATCCTGATCCTATTGAAGTTATAGACATTTTACTGCTGAATTCTACATGAAGAGAATCAGGGCTAATGGAAACTAAGAGACTTATTCCTTAATCCTTCTCTAGAACAGAGATTTTTAAATATTCAGAGTTTTTCCAAATTATTTGAAATTGCACTTCAATGAAAAAATTGTAGCAACCTTTGCTACTGACATGGCTGCTGAGGCAGCTTTTATACTTGGGGCTTCAGATGCTATACTTCAAAGCCTTGATCATCAAACTCTGCCTTGCTGCATGCCAAGAAAAGGAAGTCTTACTTTAGATCACAATGGGCTGATTGGTGTGGTGCAAAAGGTCAACAAACACTACACATGCCTGCTTGGGACTAAAGCTTTAAAGGGAAATCTTGCCAAGCAAGATTAAGGTGTCTATTCTTTCTTCAGTATGAGTGCATTGCCAAGGGGAGTAAAACATCCATATTAAAAGAAGAAAAATAAATCATAAGTCCACAGTAGCATAAAAATTCCTGCAGAGTTAGTGTATATTTTGCTTATACAGAGGCACTGTATGGCAAATATATTTTTACTTTGAGAGTTACCATTACTGACAAATGCATGCATTCAGTTAAAGAGTGATGTTGACAAATATTCAACTTGGAACAACAAAAAAGAGTTATTTGTATTTGGGAACAGAAGAGTATTGATTCACACCAAAATGCCTTTGTCAGACCAGACTTGCAAAAAAGTGAATTGTAGTTCTGCCTGAACTGTCCAGAGAAGCTGGACAATTATATCCCTGTTTTCTGTTTCAGCTAGAACTTTTTTCCTGTGGTCCACCTCATTTACTTAACATATGTAGGGATAAGAGTCAGACTGCTTTTTTATTGCAGCTCTGTGGGTGTTTCCATGACTAAAACATAAACATGTCCTAGGTACTTCCCACTCACCAATCATGGAGCTGCCTGGAGACAGCCCATAAGGAATGTTAAGCAGAATGAGAAATGAGAGACAAAGAAAACCAAGTCCCTCTGTCATGTAGGCACTTCACTGCAAGCGCTCTGCTTCCACTTATTTAGGTGACCTCTAAGTGCAGAGGTTTCTCCTGAGGGGAGATTTTTAAGAGTGCATCTAGAAAGAAGAAAAATATCACCTGGCTCTTCTGTAGCAATTTTGCAATGATTACAATACTTTGCTTGGAAACAGGTTGTCATCCACTGTTCCACTGCCTTTGGAGAGGACTTTAGTAATAGGTCTGTGTGTGTCTAGGGAGTCTATCAATGGACTCTGAACTCATTTCTTAATGTCACACAATATTCACTCCTTACAATTGTCCCCACACTTTCATAGGATATTTTCTAGCTCTAGATCATCTCTCAGCCTTAAAAAACAGGTATCCTGTAGGAGTAAAAGAGGCTTTGGCTTATTCCTTGAAACTTCCAGCTAATTTGTGACAGATTGGGAGACTCAGCAGGAGAATCACAGCTGCAAGAAATATCAGCCACAAGATTTTATTTATGAACAAGAAAAATGAGCAAATTCCCTCATGTTTTACTCTTGACTTTTTTTGCATTAGCCCTACTATAACTATTTAAAGCTGACATGATTTTAAACAGAACCCAAGTGCAGGAAGAACAATATGCATATTGACTACTGAAAAATCAATAATCAAACAAAACCTTTTAAACAACTCACAACAATTTTCCATACTCAGAGTACAAAAGGTTACTCTTTAGGAAAAGATTGCGAAAGTTTGAGATATGAGAGGATTTGGACAATGATCAAAAGTAATAAACTATTCTTATGGATAAAACTTAATTGTTGTGTAAAATTTCCACAATAATGCAGATAAAGACTTGTTGAACCAGAAAATGAAGAATCAGGATGCTAAACACTGTCTAGGAGTAGTCTGTGACAAGAAACAGGAAAATCCACTGATATATTGAGAGTAATATTCTGCTGTCTGTTCTCTTTCATTAAGGCAGAGGCAGGGTAGCAGAAGAAGGTTTCTTGGAGCTGTGTCAAAAAACCAAGCTCTTAATTAGTACTCCACCCAACATCCAAGAAGGTTTGTTGGTTTATGACTAAGACGCCTTACATGAAAAACTAGTGCACCTAACCAGTGCATAAAGAAGTCTTCCATAAAGACAATGCCTTACTTTGCTTATTCTCACACCAAGTCACATCAGAAAATTGCTCCCACAGATTCTGCAGCTCCACAAGACACACCCGATCACTTCTGATATTCTATGAAAAACACCTCAAAATTCTTCAGAATTATATTTATCTGTCTAAAATATTACTGGAGGAAGCAGGGAGGAAGAACAGAAACACTTCTAAAATCTCTGTGGCAAAAGAGGAAGTGAAATAACTTACAGGAGAGAAAGAATAAAGAGAAATTTAAGTAATTCTGAAGTGACCTTGACCTACAATTATTGCTTCCTTAGGAGTGAGAACTTGGAATGGTTTTTGTGTGTGTTTTGGTTTTGTTCAAGGAGGAAAGAGTTAACTGCTGAAGTGAAAGAATGTGTGAAGTGCGCATAGTGCTGAAAGGTTGAAGTTTGTTTTCAAGCTTATCTGAAGGGTGAGGAGCAATTGAAGAGCAAATGTGCCAAGATCTGAGCAGATAAGGAAAATGCAGCCTCCCTCCTAGATTTTTGACTTGCTTTTTGATTGTCGAAAGTCAGCACTATCTATAGATTTTTGAAGGGTATGAACCTGAAAAGAAGTCTACAATCAATATTTCAATATTATTTTATTCATTATTTTTTTAAAAAGATAACATCATAATCAATATATTTTATATAATGAATTTAAACCTTATGAAGATATCCTTATCTGAGGATACTCCAGAAACAACAATATATTTTGTCAATATATAGCGGGTTTTTAGTTTTTGTTTTAAATTCATCAAATCGTTTTGCATGTTTATAACCAACTCTATTCCAGAAAACATTTATACATAGACATAAATATACTACTCATGCTGTGGAAATAATGCTAAGTATAAGCTCAGTGTTTTGATGAATCCAGGCCTAAGAACAGAAATGACTGTAAACATTCTGAAAACATCTTAACAGGAAATGCTGCAGGGTATGAAGTGCAAAAACAACTAGCATGATATTCTTGGAATGCAATTATAGAGATAACATTATTGATCTGCTTATTAAATTCCAGAATGGAGACCAAGATAATTAAATTGCAATTCTCCCTCTGCTTTTCCACTTTCTGCTTGAAGTGAGACAATATTTTAATTCAATAGGTGTATGTATTTTTATCTATTATAGAATATATATATATTTACTTAATATTTTTATATTTTATATTTACTCAGGTATCTCTGTACTGTATTTCTCTATATTCTGTAATTATCTACAAATACTTGCTCAACTCTCAGCTCATCACCACCACCAGCAAAGGACAGCAGTGGAATGAATTCTGCAGTCTTGTGGTTCCTGGTCCACTGATTTAGGAGAAGAAATACCTTTCCTTAAAGTGAGTATTAAGTGAATCACTATTTGGATGTAATGCACTAAACTGAGATAGGAGGTAGGGCAGTTCACTCATATTTGGTAGCTGTTCAAAATTCTTTACTCAATTAAATATGATTTCACTGATTTAGAGATTTTTTTTTAAAATCATAGGCCTAAAAGCTATTATTTTTTGTATGAATTTCATTTGTAAACTTCATTTTCCTCCTGTGACATTGGATATGTATTTGGGCATATTTTTAAAACATATCAAAAGTAAAAGGGAATAAATTGAGAATAATTTTTCTTTAGTTCCAGGAAGCAGCTGGCCAAAATTATTATCACGAGATCCAATAAGCAACTGGCCAATATTGCTATTACCAGAAAAACAGATAAAGGAAATATCCTTGAACTCAGAAGATCTTGAAAATCAAGTTGCAGTCTATACACTGCTAGAGATATATATTGTGCATCTGTGAACAGCCAGCTCTCTGTAAGTTACATTTGTAAAGATCATTATCTAGGAGACATGGGATGCTCTTTTGCATTTGCTCTGATTAGAACATAATCAATATGAAGGGTCAGCTGAGAAGAATGCCTAGGAAAAGGGATACTCCAGCCTTTTCTAAACTCAAAGTTTACATATGGTTTTCATGAAACTCTTAGTAAATACATAATATAATCCTAGACAGGAGCTGGAGATAGTCTTCAATATTTAATTATAAAATACTCACCTGTTACAGACATTAGATACAGTCTTATAGAAATATATCACATATTTATTATTTTAGACTTCAAGGTAGGAGATTATTTCTTTAATAGGGACATATTGAGACAATATCAAAAAAAGTTGGATTTTATCCTAAATTCCCTTCAAATTTATGATCATATCTGAATATGGAATATAATCGTTGTAAAGCTGTCCTGTTTACTAAAGATGAGGGTTACAGTGGTTTTGAACACCTGCATCTCTGGGTAAAGACAGAGGGCCTCAGATTTTCAGCACCTTGATGCCATATTAACATTTAGACATACAAAATGCAACACATTCCAGTAAACACAAGGCTGATTTAATTTTGTCTCTGTTCACTTTATTGATGTAGTTGGAATACTGCTGAGTTTACAGTGCTGCATACTATTTCCTGCCAGATTCTGCTCTCACTGCTCACACTGAGCATTATTTTATTCTCAGGGTAGTCCCATGGAACAAAGTGGGACACCACCCCATGAAGTAGAGCAAGCAGCAGAATACAGTCCTGGCAGCAGAGGGTTGTATATCAGGTTTTACACTATTATATACTACTATATATTATATGAATTTTTATTATTCTTAAAAAAAAAAAAAAAAGTGATAAAAAGAGGAGATATACATAAGTTCTTTATTTGCATTTGCACACACTGCAGAAATGTTTACACATTCAAGTTTACTCATGCAGTGGTATTACCCAGTGGAACTGGTGAGAGCCTATCAAGCCCTTAAAAAATGATTACTATTTTAATGGGAATATTTGCTTTTGCAAACAGAATAATGCATGTAGAGATCTCTTTACTGTGAGACCCCCTCCTCTTGGTGCTCTGAGTTTAAGGAGTTTAAAACAATTCTATAAATTTTTTTTTTAATTATTGAACCTTATGTAATATGCTTCTGAGAATAGACTCCAACTTTTCCTTACTTCTTTGGAGTGACTGTAGAGTGATATATCCCACACTGAACTGCTGTTCTTGTGTCTTTTATAATATCAAACCAGATAGTAGCATGAAAGCATCAACATAATTCTTATTAATTATACTTTCCTCGTTCTTCTCTGACTTTCATCATTATTTTTGTTGTTTTTTAATATAACTACCCTTGCACTTATGTCATAAAAATTCTGCCTTTTTCTCTTTTTTAATATTTGTATTCAAGACAAACAACAGGAGGTTGAAATCAGGCCATTTAAAAGAAACATCTGCTGACATTTATTCATATGCTACATGTTCCACTTTCATCATTGAATGTAATGATAAACACACATTCCAGTCAATAATGGCAAATCCCAGCCAAGCTTTACAAATGGTCTCTTTAACACCTAAATTGACAGCTCGGGAGAATTTGAGATAGAAGCTAAATATGGTACATTTGGACACTATTTCCCTAAGCCTAGAATGACTGAAAAGCTTTAACAAGCACAAACACTGTGGGTATGTGGGTATAGTCTAATACAGGTAAATATCTCATTAGACCTTTAAGAACTTCTGAGAAAATACTTTTTTTTTTCCCTAAGACTTGATGTTATATTCTTCCTTGAAAAATAAATCTAATTATATTTCCTTTATACAGGAGAACTAATCCTAATAAAGCTCAAATTTGGAATAAATTTGCTTTTAAAAAAAGAAATATTTTGTCTGCTTTGGTTTATTATTTCTTATAACAAGCCTGCTAATTGCTAATACATTAAAATATTTATGAATTTGCTTTTAATGCAACATTGTCAAGAGCTAGGTGGATTCTTTATCTAATTCATATGTTTTTGTGTCAGAATGTTGTAGGATCTGCCATTTTGCAAAACAGGGTCTCGTTTGAAAGCAGTGTTCCTCAGTTATGGGTAACCAAAGATCGTAAGTATAAAGCTATAGAGTTTTCATGATAGGAATAAACAGAAAACATCTCATCAGTTTGTGTGCATATAAATATGTTATTCTGAAAAAATAATGATCTCTTTTTGCATTTCTATGTGTATTCTTTTCCATTTTAGTTCAGATTGATTAACCTTCTTATAAATGAATCATAAACTGATTTTAAGTCAAGCAGAAAATCACAGCTTTTCTATACTCCTTCATGTGTGAATAGTTTCTCCTTTCAAAACTCTTGTATAGTTCAAACAGGTCACTCATTATTTAGCAAGAGGGGGGAAAATTCTACACACTCTAAAATAATGAATGTAAAAATAATTATAGGATCACAAAGTTATCTTGTATAGCATAATGAAAAGTGTTAACCATGAAAATAATGCTGTATCTCTTGGTTGAAAGAAATCACTTTCCTGATATATCCTTATGAAGAACTGCAAATATTCAGGTTCATTTGGTGGTCTTTTAATCCACAGACAATTCAGTTGGAGCAGAATAGCAAGAGTCACTGTTTGCAAAGAGTTATAGGCTTTGTGTCTGTCCAGGGACTCAGCTCAGCAAATCCATGCTATTGGATGTAGGTGCCATTGGATCAGCTTTAGCCCTAGGTGTATGTATGTTCATAGCTACCATTATTTGTGTTTACATTTCCTTTGCTTTACCCTGACACTAAAGGATCACTTGAGGCCTAAAGCTATATTGAGAGTTCATGCTTTTTATAATTAAAATCAATGAATTTCATATATGACAGTGTTTGCAAGACTACAGCATAATTGCATTAAAAATATTGATGAACATGTTCAATGTAAAGCTAATATATTCTGAGATGATTTTTTGCAAGTCAGTGGAAAAAGAAAATAAAGTGTCAAAATCCCACTCATAATCTTTCTGTTGTTATTTAAGCATTTTTAAACCATGCTAACAGATCAGAGGTTTGAGGATCTTCATCTCTTTTTGTTGAGATTTGCTGTTATGCAAAATAAATTTGTTTCTTTTATAAATCTGGATCAACCATTATTTTGAAGCAAAATAAAATTACAATTGGACTTTTGACTTCTAAATTAATGGAACATAAAAATTCCATAAAACACCTAGTAAAGTATTTATATATACAGAGGTGCATTTTTTATTGAAATACAAATCTTCATACCACTGCAGAACAAATCCAAACACTGTGCCAGTGAACAAAGAAATAGTTTTCTATAAAAGTTGCATAAAAGCTAAATGATCTTCAAGTAGACCATTCGGCAATTGGTACGTCATCTTAAATCTGGAGTCTTTGCTGAAGCACAGGAATGAATGTCAGCTATCAACCATGAGTGGTGTGCTTCTGCTGAGTGCTGACCCAATTGCACCTGTGGCCACAGTTTTGGCAATCACTAATTGTGGTTAGAAACAATCTACATTATGGCCTAGAAGAAGATGAGTCTTTTCAATTTTGCTAAATGATTAAATTCTCCACTAAAGTATCTAAGCAAGTCACCTGGACTAAATATTTATGAGGAGTTATTCCCAGACACATCAGAACAAATTCTACGTCAAAGTGTTCTCTATTACAAAATGGTTTTTGTATCCTAGTTTTCTATACTTGCAAACATTTCTCTTCTTTACAACATGTAATATAATTATATATACCCCATTATCATGAATATTTAACTAGGTATGTAACAACTGCTACAGTACAGCAAACAGTTCCAAAATCAAGATTCATGCGTCATCATTCTGACAGCTTGAATTTCTCCATCATAGAGAAATAAAGACATAACAATATTTTATATTTTTTCCTAGAAGGAACTAGGATTTTGATATCATAACCATGAAAACCATAAATATTAGACTTTTTATCACTGGAAATGCTGCTTTGCTTTCATAGGAGTGGTCTGAAAACCACATGTGCAGAGACAAAGTCTTATTCCTGTCATCCATCTTCAGAATTAAATTATGAGATGGCTTCTGAATGAGTAATTCCTTTGACAAAAACTGGTCTTTGCCAGATCATAAAAAGAATGAAGAAAAAAAAATCTATATTTCTAGAAAGATGGAAAACACTAACTGTTGGGCTTTGTCCTTGTCCTCATACTGACCAGTTTTGAAGCTTTAAATCTACATGAGAATTTTAATGTTTTAACAAAATATAGAAGCTTTGCTAGAAGCTTTTGAGGTCTGGCTTGTTATCAAGAATGCAAGCAAAAGGATGTGATGGCCTTTTTAACTCAGAAAATGTCTGCTCTTTACATCATGCATCTTCCTCCAAAACATGCTTGTGAAGGATTTCTGCTGATCAAATTGCGTGTTCTAGACTAGAATAGCTCAACTGTCTTAAGCTGAAAGATGTTCTGGATAAAATCCAGGGACCATCTTTTATTTCCCATGTGTTCTGAACTGGTGAGTGAACATTTGTATAAAAACAGCCCAATCATTTTACAAAGCCATAAATTTTTTTTTCTATTTAAAAAGTCTATTATTTAGGGTAATGAAAACAGCTGAGAAATTACTGCAGTTTTGCTAGTGTATGACCACTAATGCATCAAAAAATGACATAGGGCTCTTTATCTGTGCATTTTGCTTGCTGTTTTTCAGTTATTTCATGGACTTCCAGAAGATCTCGGGATGACTGCTGTCCTCTTGGCTAAGATTGGTCTAATGTCAAAAAAATATTTAATATTAATGAACCATCAACAGAGCTCACAGTGCTGTCTCTGTTGGACAGAGAACACAATGCCTGTGTGAGGGTAAGTTAGGGTCTTACCCACAATTCTCACTTGATACTCATTTCAGGGACTATTCCCCACCTAAAGGTTTTCTTTTAAAACCCATTAAAATGGTAGATGATGCAGGTTAGCCAAAGCTGTAGTCATTAGGGGTAAATTGGGTGAGTTTACCCTTTTCTGTTTTTTTTTTTTTTTTTTTTTTTTTTTTTTTTTTTTTTTTTTAAGTTAGAAAAGAAACATATGGGCTTAAGCTTTTAAATGCTGTTATTTGGCCAATATATAAGTATGGTTGCAATTATGTAGGCTTTTGTCTGAAGAACATGTCATAAGTAAATTAACTTCAATTATAATGCTCATAAAAATTCTCCTATTAAATGCACAAAGATCTACCTATCTTAATAATAAATAGTCACAAGAACAATTTTTGCCAGTGAATGTTTCATGACTTCTAAATGGATATATTTTCCAGTGTGCTCTAGGAAGTTAGTATGTTCTCAGAAGATTTCTTTAATTTAGTTGTTGCTAATTTATTCACACTAATACACGAAAAAAATACTGCAAAATTTTTCATAACAAAAAACTGTGCATATCTCTGTGTTTTAGCTGGCATGTGGTTCTACACAGATGGTTTGGGGCTTTCTTTGCTGCAAAACAGATGGGCCTCCACTGTCCCTTACCAATCAAAAGAGAACTTGAAAATATAGGAATATCTTTACTTCCATTGTGTCCCGTAATTCAAGAAATTAAATGCCTAAATATATAAATATGACTTCCTGTGTAAAATGATGGAATATCATATGTTTAATTTAAACTATTTGCCTATATTTAATATGAAAACTGTTGGGTGTAGTGGTTTTCTTCCAAACAATAACTAAATATTACAAAAAGTACTGACTAGAATGAGAGCTATTGCTGTTCATCTTAGCTGTGTGATATTGTTTTAGTTGTACTTTGCTGATACTGTTTAAATTTATTTTAGATGTGATACGATGTCATTCAAAATAATTACCAACTTAAGAGAGCAGCTTGTTGACAGATCATCTTCTATTATTTTGTTCACATACTGCACTGTATGACAGTAGCACAGACATTTATAGCATGAATATCAACTAACTTTGTTTTGTTCTATGATCATTTACAATGAGAAGAAGAGTGTACTTGGGGCATTTTCCCCATCAACACACAATTTCTTGCCTCTTTTTGAAGAACTGAGGTGAGGCATCAAAAAATATTCCTGTGGCTATAATTAAAACTCACAGAGGATAGAGAGAGAACTAGTCTGAGAAACTGATTCACCTTGAAACGCAAACATTGCCAGTGCCAGAGGCACATTTACTGGTCCTTGTGCTACAAAAGATGCAGATCTTTGGGCCCGAGTCTTCAGTACAGCTGCCACTCCTCTCTCAACTTCTGCCAACTAGTTGAGACAGCACATAGAAGTCTTCTTGTATCTGTCTGCAGTGGTCAGCTGAAATGCACAAAGAACATAATGCTGAAATATATGATACCAGTTTATTAAGATGCCATTCCCTTATACACGGCCATAAAATACTTCTGTATACATTGGACTTTGCCCTTTAATGATGTTATGCTCAGTGATAGGCAGAGAAAAGTTCCTGATTATACATTTGGAACCATTCTTAGGTAACTTTTTTCCTGAAAGTGAACTTTCTTCCAGCTGCAGAAAATGAAGATAGTAATTTCAGAGCCTTACATTAAGGTAATATATCTGTTATAATGGTCCATGAATTATAACAGCATACCTTTTCTATCTGTGCCTTGAAAATTACAAGCCTAGTTCCACTTAACTTTATTAATGATGTACATTTTTATGATCCAGTAGCCTTGTGTGGGAAGAATCACATCTTGCTGTGTCTAACTTAGATGAAAAATGGGCAAGTCATCTAATTTCTTTTAAAGTATGCTGATTTTGTTGAATGCATGGAACACTAAGCAACAGAACATCTTTTCTTTTCCTCTCCAATCTTCATTAATATTTATGTTTTAAGTTTTATTTGGTACATATTGTGAAGAATATAATTTAACAGCAGACTTATCTGGCTGCAACACCCCATCTTCTCTTGTATAGATGCAGAAAAATCTTCTAATTGCAGGTGATGTTGTTCTATTTTTGTCAATCTGCTGAAGCTATTTTTTAAATTCTAATTTTAAAGGGGAAAAGGAACAGATTAAATAGCCATATCACATTGTGAGACTAGCTCTTTACTTCCAATATGTATCAACAATTTTTTGAGGAATTACACCCTTAAAGATTTAAAAATTATTTGGGCATGTCAAGCATCCTGATTCAGAAATTACATACTCCAGTTCATGGCTGAAGTTACGTGATATTCTGATAGAGAAGAAATAGGAATTGCTGTGCATCTTGCCATCAGCTCCTCAAGTGAACTCTACAGTGACACTGAGAATAGTCTTGAGACTCTTTCCATAGCCTTTTTCAATTCAAACATCATATTAAGGATGAACGTAGGAGACTACATGAATGGTAAAGAACTGAACAGTGGGGAAAACAAGGAGGGTGAGGATTCCATAGTCATGTAAGTACAGTCATAAGCCAGCAAGTTTAGTACGTGTGTAGTGAAGTGCGTTTCACAGTTGGGTGGGATTCCATCATTCTTCAGCAGCTTTTTTTCAGGAATAGATGAAGAACATTTATGGATACCAAAGGAATTTGTCTAGTCTTCCAGGAAGAAAAGATAGTCAAGAACAGGGATTTGAGAAAGGATGGGGTCAAAATCCATGCATGTTATGGAAATTTCAGCAATAAAGAAAAGGAACTGCCTTTGCTTATCAACTCATTAGGTAAAAGCAACATATAGCCCTTTTAACCTGTCCTAGTATTGAATATACATATGCTAATAATCCCTTTGATACTAATTCGGAATGGTTTCATTTTTCAAAAGCACATTTTTAAAGAGAAGTAGAAATGTTTAAACGGTACTCACTGAATATGCAGTAATCAAATTCATGAAAGTCTTCATGTGGTACACAATGGTATTAATTATATACAAGTGAGTGGAGCACAGCTGAACTACTGACTTTTTTAGCACCCTCCTTGACATTTGGGTTTTGAAGCTTTTTAGACTAAAATTGTTTGGCTTGGATCATAAGTTATAAAAGTATATATTTTTTTCTCTGTATCACAGCAAGAAATGCAGAAATGTACTGCATATTTTAGAAAATAAGTAGAATTACTACATATTTTTAAATCAAGTTTTTGGAACATATTTCCAATTACAAATGGCAGGGAAATTTCATACAAAAAAAAGTCAGATACAATTAAAGCAAGTGTCATTTTCCCCACGTGTATACTTTAGTTGCCTTTCATAAAACCCATAAAGAAACATTTTGTCAACTAATAATTTAAAAAATTTGACTTGTGATTCAAAGTGTAAAAACAAAAGATTTTTTTCAGCACATGTAACACAAGAGGTTTTTGCAGCACAGTTTCAGAACTCTTTCTTGGTAAGAAACCTTATCTAATCCTGTTTCATCCTTTAAAACTGCCTACACACTAATCTCAAGGGACAAATTTAATACTTTGCAACAAAGGGAATACAGCCCTTTCAGCTTGAATAGAGGAATTGTTAGGACACCACGTGAGGTATGAATAACATTGTAATGCTGCCTTTTACTTGGCAAAGGAAAAAAGTCTTCTCTTGCCACCAAAAGATTAGACCTTCTTTCTTGGGTTAAATTTTTTGACCTGTGCTATATCCCACGACATCTATTTTTCTGTTGTATTTGGGTCTTCTACCGCTTGTGAAGTAAACACTGAGCAAATATAAGTAAACAGTTTGTTTTAGCTGAAGATAGAAAAGCACAATTTAATTGAGTTTTGGTGATAGAGGTGCTCCAAATGGTGCAAACATCTTTGACATGGTAAAATAATATTGTCTTATGACGTGTAACACCACATAAAGAATATTAACTTAGTGCTTTCTAAGTTTACAGTGTTTAGGTGAGAAATGATAAAAGAAACACAAATGATGTAATGTGGAAAAAACCCAAATGAATCAGATAATTTAGTTCATAAGTAATAAGGCTAAATATTATTTTTCTTACCAATTTTCAAGTCTTTAATTTGAATATGAAATGAAATATAATTTTTCTTATTTTTCCATCTTATAGTTGTGTACAGTTATTTTAATCTTGTCCAATATGTTGTTTCTTCATTTTAGATTGCTACATCTTTTTATGCATAAGGTTTGATAGAGATAAGGTCTTTCTTATCATGATATAGATATTTAACATTCTCTCTAATTTAACACTCTGTCTAATGTACAGTTCTTCTTATACTCTATGTATAGTTAGCACCTACTATGCTGTATGAACAGTAAATATATTACTGCAGTTATATTTGGTTTATGATAAAACATGAAAATGTAGTAAACATTGCTGTAAACTATTTTTTTCTTCATACACGATACTCTTAACAATGGAATTTAGGAAAAATAGTAATGGGGTTACCAACTAGATTATACTGTGTCTGACTCTTTGCTATAATGAATTAAAAATTTTTCTTCTTGTTTTGTTTCCTCTTGTCAAGAAGTAATTTTGTGAAACAGTATGTAGTCAATGGCAACAGTTACTTGTTGCTGGTGAGAAGATAATTAAACTCTGAGATCACACATAACTGGACTTAAAAAAAATTAATATTTTCTTTCCATTTGCATTAACATTTGATTTTTAGATTTCTAATTACTGAAGTGATGGAATGAGTTCCTTATCAACAATCTGAAATTAAATACCAATATCAAACTCATCAATAAGGATAACCAGTTTCTATATGTTTTGCTTGGATGATTTGGGTTGTCTTGCCACCATGTTGCCAAAACAAATTGCATGACCGTAGTTCTCTTAATTCAGCTTACATTTAGATGCAGAAGAAAAACTTAGAGAACATTATTTGTTTTCGTAACATTCCACTGCAGTAAATCAAAACCTGGGGATATACATAAAAATCTTTCTGATTAGTTGCCTTTAAACAGTTTCCATCAGACAATGTCCTGCTGAGAAATTATCTCACTGTCTTCTATGCTTCTCAGGGACATGAGCCATAAACCCACTCTTGCTGGGATGTACAGCAATGAATGAGACATTTAAACTCTTCATATCCTAATGTTTTCCATTAAAGACATATTTCAGACACAAAAAGGTCTGATAAGGACAAGCATCCCTCCATAAACACAATGTTGTTTTCCTTAAAACAGATCAGGAGCTCTGGTGGTACTACAGGCTTTATTTGCCTATTTGTCTTAAGCACTGCTGTCTGTTTTAGGCAACTTCTTGGGTTTTCCTGGCCATGGCAGAGGGATTGGGACTAGGTGATCTCTAAGTTTCATTCTAACCCCTTAACATTTTATGACTGTATGACTGGGCCAAAAATTGTGATCAGTTGGGAAGTTAGCCTGGTTTCAGTTCTTTTAAAGGTAAAAAGTCTAGTAAAAATAAACAGGTCTGATTATTTCCCACCTTGCTGCTTGTGGAGTTGTTATACTTTTGCAGAGTACATACAAAATACTTTCCATTCTTATTTGTTGCATTTTATACACACTGTATCCTTAAATAGTGAATTATTTGAAGTGATGAAAAATCAGCCCACAGTTGTTACAGATAGAGTAATATAATCTAATTTATTTCAAAGGAATTATGTGCATACTAAGCCATGTTAGAGGTGTACTCAGTTTAATGAACAAAAAGAGGGAAACACTGCAGTTTTTTGTAGCAACAAATGCAAAATACTCTACTATATCAGGTTCAAACCCTAGAAGTCCAAATCTAAACTGGGGAATCACATCTTACTACAGCAATTTCCAGCGTATGGTGGCAGAAGAAAATTTCCAAGCTTAAACCCATTAAATTGTCTCTAATTTCAACAAAAAACACTATATAGCCACACTTCCCATAAGAAAAGGAAGAGATTAACAGTGTCACTAGTTAGTGAGGTACTTCTTGCTACTGAATTTTAAACTAAAGGGGTGATCTGCTTTATTCTGCTGATAACTGTCATTATTATTGACTATTCAAAAATTCCAGTCAGAGAATAGTGCAAAGTTTACATGCAAAATCCATGGCCATTACACCTTTATAATTGAACACTGCATGAACAGCTGTTAAAATATTTCTGTCATGACTTTCAAAACCAGTCTGCAGATGAGATGTTTGCTAAGATTTGCCTATTTATAGTTCATGGATCATCTCACACCAAATTACGCATAAAAGGACTAAGCCCTTTTAGATAGAATTGCAGCTTTTTTCTGACAGATCATGATGTTATTTTCTATCAAACATGTTTCTAAAAGCATTGTTATGCTGTGAATCTCAGTGACACTAAAGTGGATTTGGTTAAATTGGGATTACCAAGAGCTGATGGAGTCTACATGACTGGAGAGTTACCATCAAAAATGTGCAGATGGCTTAGAAAAAGATCTCTAAAGATGTCACTTTATATTAGGCATCATCCATCATCTCAATTAATACATATATAAGTATTCAAGTTTGTTCCACAATGCTAGGGATAAATTATGAGGAAGGTTGACTTGAGGGAAAAGTTAAGATAGAAAAACATAAAAGTAAATTGGAAAAGTTTAGGAAACAATTCTTGATTACAAAAAAGTGTGGTTCCATACTCAAGAACCAAAATAGCTTTGGCTAATATTTATTAATGTTTGCTGAAAAATCAATGTTGATTTATTAACTATCAATTAAAAAGGAAATATAAAATAAATGGAAATAAATGCAATTAATGTAAATTGTACATTCAAAACTCAAAAAAAGTGAAAAGGTGAAAGGTGCAAAAGAAGATTCTATACCTAATATAGCTCCCTTCAATATGAGGGTTAAATGAATACTAGTAACAAAATAAATAACAGTAATGTTGCAAACATATTACAATGTGTTGCTGATTAAAATAGCAACACCACATATTTATATTTAAACTAATATAACTAATTTAGGGGAAGAAACTAGCTGACTCTTTTTCACAAAGCAGTAATGGAGTGCTGCATGTCTGTTGTACAGACGTGTAATACACATGTAACACAGAAATTCATACAAGGAAGAAACTTCAAGGGATAGCATTTGTTTATCAGCTTACACAAATTTCTTGCACCGTCTGCACACATAGCCTCCTAGTAAAGGCTGCTCTTCACATAATGGAAATTCAGGAAATGTAGGTATATTACACAGCATGGCAAGAAAGAGAAATGAAGCAACCCAGACTATCAGAGACCACTAACATTTTAATAAAGAAAGCTTGTGAAAAAGCTGATAGCAAATTCAGTTGTCAAAGAATTAAGGTGTAATAATTCCAGTCAGCTTGAGTCTACAGAAAATATGTCGTTTCAGATAAAAGTAATTTCTTTTTTTGATGAGATTTCAAGTTTCATTGTTAGCAGTAATTGTATAAATGTAAGAGACTCTGGTTTTGGTTAGACATTAACGAACCAGCCAACTGACAGATTGAAAAAATGGATGTCAGTGGAAAATAATTGTCAAGTGGAGTGTTCCTAGTAGGCTTCCCTGGGGATGGGAACAAGACCCAATGCTTTTCATCAGAGATATTTAAGTAATACACCACCTCAAGAAAATTTACAGGTGAAAAAACTTCGTGAAGTGATAAATAAAGTCAGAATTAATGTTCTAGAGGAAAATATAAAGCATAAAGGGGCCACCAGGTCCTCTTCTCTGCACTTTAATGTAGATAATAGCTGAATTCTCTGAATCATTGTATTTGAACTAAAAATCTATCTCATAAAAATATCCAAGCATGTTTATGAATATACTCCACATAATCTCCCACACTGCAAAAAATCACTTCTATCCTGAGCAAATTGTTCCAGTATTTATCTAATTATTTTAAATGGGTGCTTTATCTTGAGCCTGAATTTGCCTGGCTTCAGGTTGTAGCTACCACCTTGCAAGTGTGGAAATAAAGTTGTCAATGAGCTGGACAGACTTGGAGGTACTTCTCTCTTCCTTTAGTATTAGTTTGGGTTTTAACCTGCCTACATTAGGTAAACTCATTTTACATAGGGTGGGTCTAGAGCTACATCTCAGGCCTAAAGTTTACCTGAAAGACTCAGAGAAAGTAATTGTCACTGTTAGAAACATGATAACTTGGTCATGTTTCTACTGAGATGAGCAAACTTCCGACATTTAGGACTGTAAGGACACTGGAATTTTTTTGAGAACATACCACTGATCTATGCTGTCTACTTTGGAAAATTACAGTGGGTTTCATGTACCTACCTAAATATTAACTTCGGCTCCTGTGCAGAGATATCAGAGATGAAAAAAAAAAAAACCATAAATATACCTGTGTAAATAGCAATAGAAATCAGAAGACAAAATAGGCAACTGCAGTCAACCAAACAAAACCATTTAAGAAAAATAAACCACTGAACTCATAATGTTCTGCTTTATGGGAAATAGATTTAATTCTCTAAAATGCTCAGAGATATTGTTAGGCTAGTTAGGGACACCTGTTTGGAAATGAAGTTTCTAAGCATTAGTTGGTCTTTTTTGATGATGACAATTTTTCAGATTAAACACTGGTTTATAGGGATTGAGGCTATTCAACTGTTGCTAATTTTTTGAATAAAAACAAGAGTATTTAAGTGTTCTCCAGATGGATCAAAAGACAATCAATCGAAACCGAATGTTGAATAGCATTTATTAGTCACCTGCAAAGCAAAGCATTGCATTTAAATCCATAAACTTTACAATTTCTTATTAGTTTCCATCCTCAACCCCTAAGTTAATGTTGTGGGAGAATCATCAGAGCCTATCAAATGCACAGTTGGTATGGATTTCATAAGAGCTGAGCTGTAAATGCACAAGCTTTCACCACTTGGCAAAAAGGACGACGAACAAAAGATGAGGCATTCCGTTCTGTCACATGCTGCCTATGCTTAACGTTTTGACCAAAACAAAAGATTTATTTTAATCCATTAATAGTTGCAATATCTCAGGTTTCTTAAATGTCATTATGGTTTAAAACTCATCAAGAGGCTAGTCAGAAACAACTTTTACAACACTGTTCTACACTTTGCTTTTGCATAGCTGCAAAATCTGTAGCCTAGGATTACAGATGAGAAAAAAATTTAGATTTAAATAAGATTATTAAATTAGGTATAAATTAGCTGCCAACATTTTAAAAAAAGATAAACCCTAGGATGGCAAAAAAACCCTCAAACTGTATAGGTACTTGAATCTATAGTTTATCAAAGTAATAAATCAGCTTCTTTCATGACTACAATTTCCAATCTCTAAGTCACTCAAGGTGAGAACCTGAGAGGTAAAGAAATTATTTATGAAAAGCTGAGATCTATGTATTATAAAATGTTTTTAAAAACACTATGAATTAATTTCACTAGCCATAAATAATTATTTTCTTAAATAAACCAGTTCAGAAAGTTCTCAAGGCAAGAAACAATTACCCATGATTGCAGACTGCCAATGGTTAATGCTTTGCTTACTTCGCTTTTACTAGAATGCTGTTTCTTTACGCAGAAATTGTGCTTTCCAAAATACTTTTCTTTTTTTATCCAACACAGCTAATATTTTTTTTAAGCAATAAATTTTAAGTTCCTAATTTTTGCATTTAACAATTTCCAAATTTCTGTACAAAATCAACTTCACTCTCATCCAGATTAAAATTTCTAAGAGAAATAATGTAAATATTTAGAACTTGAACAAACATATGTCAAGTTATTTTTAATTTACACAATTGTGCATCTAAAATCTAGCAATAAGAAATACCAAATCTAGTTACAATACCATGTTCTGGTTACATTATAAATGGAAAGAATTTGTAAAGAATAAAACTCACTATCCCAAAGATGCAAGACAGTTTTAGCTTGGGAAAAATCACTTTGAAGATTAAAATTTCTGTTTTAGTTATTAGTTTAGGCATATTTTTATTTCTCTCAGATCTTAGAAACATTTTTATTAAGGAGTAAGATATATATAAAGCCTCATATGAGTTTTCTAAATCTTCAGTTGTATACTAAATTAAAGAAATATTTATGTGATTATTTGGTGCACTGGTACAAGATTCATTATAGGAGACTAATTAAGGCAGTAGCAATAGAATAAATGAAAGGAAAATTAAAAGGTTCTTATGTTGTCAGTCAACTCTGCTTATTTTGTAATACAAGTTTCTAGTGTTTTTCCCAGCTGTCAGTCCTTAAAGGCAACACATAGCCACAGGAAGAAAAAAAAAAAAAAAAAAAAAAAAAAAAAAAAAAAAAAAAAAAAAAGTTGATTTCTATTCCAGCTTGGACTTCATGAGCAAAAAAATAAATTAAAAAATTGTTTACTTAGGTCTTAATTTTCAAAGGAGGATTGCATGTTTTTAGAGTTCCTAATACAGGTGTCCTGGCAAACTCTGAATGTGTATCTTAGGGGTAGAATTTAGATGTCTTTTCTATTGGTATGCATACTGTTACCAGATTTCGATATCAAAACCAGAATTTACAATGATGGTTGTTCAAATAGGAAAGAAAAGGGAGCAAATTTAATATGCAAAACATGAAGTAATAATATGAAGCTTTCCAATAATGGTTATAGGTTGCTATTCTCCAGGGGAGGACAAAATGATAGCATTTTCAAATTTAAGATCTTTGCATAGCATCGCTCATACACCAGTCTCTCCAAGCAACTCCTCCAAAATGGCTTAACCATTCTTTTGGTTTTGCCACCTCTACTCCAGCAGCAGGAACCTGCATCACTTTCATCATCAACTAAACTTTTATCTTCACAAATTACCTGAATGGCCTTGGGGCAAATAGAGCATTGGAAATCTTGTCAAAGAAAAAGAAAATCCTGATGATTTGTAAAGCTGGATATTCCCTGCCAAACATTAGTGGATTCCATATAGAATACAAATCAAATTCAAGTGAAAGTAATGGACTAAATGATTTCGTCTCCTGTGCAACCTTGTTTATTTTGCATATCTGAACTTGAACTTGATAGTTGTTGTCTAATAGAAATACCCATTAGATAATTTGTGTGTAGCTAATGTCAGAGAAACTGTTAATTTTTTAATGAAAAAGTAAGAAGAAAAACTTCTTGAAATAGAATTGCATCAACTTTTATATAGAAAACTTCTCAGAACTGAACCTTAACATTTTTCCTAGGAAATTCACTGCTTATGTAAAAATATTTTACATTTAAATTCCATGGTCGATTCTGAGAAAATATATTCAGCTGTTTCAAAACTTTTCATTTTAATAAATTTTTAGTCTATACAGTTACTTGTTTAGTGTATTCACTTGAAGGAAAACTAAATTGTAGGTTCAATGTTTGAAATCTAATATATAATATTTAGAAAAAATATTTAAAAGCAAGCCATCTCTAAACATTTTTAAAAACATCAAGCAGAAATTTCCTAATAAGGATATTTCATAATCAGGAATGTAAAAATATGTACATCACAAATGAATTGCTTAGTCCTCTGCTTTTATATAAAATATGTCAAAAACGTGGGTTAGAAATTATTTTTAACAATTTTTAAATAAACAAAGTGGGAATTTTTTGCCACGAGGCTTCAATAAAGGTTTTATAAAGGCCTCCAACAATTCAGATAGATGAAATCAATATATTTACATTTCTTCATTCAGTGGTCTATCATTCTTTAACCTATAAATGGTGAAACACAATTAATAAATTCTCGTGTCATTTTCCTTGTTTTATTTTAGAAAGTTTCAGCATATTTTAACATCTCATTTTTTGAAGCAGCAAAATACTCTAATGTATAACATTAATAAGTGGTGATAGACTTTACTATAAATATTACCTCTGTTGCCAAGTAAAGTTACATACAAAGCAGAACATTGCAAGCGTACATTCATTCATTCTATTGGTAATGAAAGCATGGGTGTTTTGTATTTTTATTCATGTATGGGTTTTTTTGTGGCCGTATGTTTTATCAAAATACTTACAAAGCAACCTTAAGACTGTAATGGTCCTGTTTGACTGTGTGTTTTATAATGCCAGCTGATCAATAATGCTAAGATTACTCCAACATTTAGAACTGCTAAAGCACATCCCCAAACCTTCAGCATGCTTTTATTCTACAGACGAAAATTCTTAGTAAATAAAAGGCAAGTTAAAGTGTTGACTATGTTGGAATGCCATCTAAAATGGCTCTCTCTCCAGTGACTATTCAGATCCTTTTGATAAAAATGAAAATTTTCTCCCTGATGTCAACTCTCATTCAATTGCACTTACGAAGATGTCAGTTTTTCAAAACAGAAGGATTGACCAGAAATTGGGGGGAACTTCAGCTCAGGTGCTCCACCTCTGTTGTCAGGTCTACTACCACTTGGTTAAAGGGTAGCAACAGTGAGATTTATGTGAATCCAGCATGCCAGCATGTACCAGGTTTAAATCTCCCAAAGCAGATGCATAAGTAACAAGCTCATTGATATTAAATGTAGTGTAGGCTGCAATTTACAAAATGGAGCTTCAGGTACAAAGGAAGTTCATGGCTGGGTTTGCAGCATCTCTGAAATACAAATTCTTTTACTACATGAGATTTAACCAGAATTTCAAGAATACAGCTATGGAATTAAATGTCCATATTCTTATATTCGTTTAATGTGCATGACTAAAGGGAATTCATCATGAAAGGGAAACAGTACATCTGTGAAAATAAAAAAAAGAGGTAGTGTAACAAAATGGTTAAGCATAAGACAGTAACCAAGATTTCTATGCTTGTTCTCACTGCATTTCATTCATAGTGACTGTTGGCAGCACTCAGTGTGTGGGGTTTATATGTGTATTTATAGATATATACATATTGCTTATATAGGAAGCATAGACACTTGAAAATAATTTGGTTTTAACAAATCATTCCACAGAGGCCAGCTTGTCCCCTTTAAAGCTGCAGTTCTTGAGCCAGAGACATTAGAACTGGATTTGTCTTCAGATTTGTCCAAAGATGCCTGATAAAAACAGAGAGTGTAGTTTTCTAAGCGAATTAATTAAATTGAAAAAAAGTATCCTTCTGTTCTAGCATTACCCAGATAATACCACAAGGCTTAGTAAATTGGTCAAATCTGAAGCTCTAACACAACTCACTGTTTTAAAAGAAAAGCTTTTTTGGTTCACATTCATTTTGCAACTTGTGTTATCATAATATTATAAGAAATTGCAATAATACAAGAAAAAGAAGAATTGGTCTTAGTAGTTTAAGCCTTCTTAAGAACTGGATTATGAATTATTAAAATCAGAAGATTAAATTGACTATTGAACCTCTAAACTTCTCACACATCCTCATTTTAGTTATTTGTGTAAGTGATGAACTAGACTGACAACACTATGACACAAAAATCTGATTTATGTGTCTGTCAATGCAATGCAATTAATTTGGTGTTACGATGAAACATTAGTGTAGTTTGTAGAAGTTAGAATATCTTTGTAGCACCATGACATTTATTACATCTCTCTCAATAACTACCACCTCTTTTCTAAATATAAATTTGTGTTTTAAAAACAAAAATATCTGCAAACTGAAAAATGAATGTGTCTTTTTATATTAAATTGTCATAAACCAGATTGAATATTGTTGAAAGGAAAAAAAAAAATCTTTCCATCAGCTTCTGTGGACAAGAAGGATCTTTATATATCTAAAACTATATATCTGATTCTGGCTACAGAAACCGGAGGCAATCAAGAACAGCTCATATTTGACATAGAACCTGTGAAAATGAGATCAGAGCTGAATCATGGTGATTTCAAGATAACTGCAGATGACTTGTCATTTACAGTATCACAGCTGCATTTTAAATGAAAAAAAAAAGCCCCAAACTACAGAAGATACATTAAGAGGAATTACCAAAGCTGTAATGTGAATTAAATACATTGCCTCTTGTTCCTTCTTTACCACAGATTCTAACTACAAATATTAGCTCATGAGATGTTAGACAATGCATAAGAAAAATGCTGGACGGGTAGACAGATGATAGCACCTATCAGCATACAGTAAAGTCTGTCTAGAATACAGGTATTCATGCATAAACCTACCAGGTAACCAGGAAACTTGGGGGGGAGGAGGGGGGGAAAGGGGGAGGAAGAGAGCAGAGTAGAAGGTAGTACTGCTAAAGAGAAACAATAATTTTCTTCAGTGCTTCTCTCTCAGACTTCAGCCTCTGTAAATTAGCATGACAGATGTATGATCTGGGAATCTTTCCAGATTAATTTTTAAGAAATGAAAGCATTCAGCACTGGTTATGCTAGAAATATTTTGGGTTTACTTTTTTTTTTTTGTCTATCACAATGCCCTGAAAGCTTACAGATCTACTCTGATCTCACCCTTGGTTACTTGAGAACTTTGACAATTAAACCTGGTTGCCAGGACTCAAAGCAAAATTTGTTTTTCTCATTTCCATAAAGACCAAAATCTATTCCACACGGAAGTTTTCTGATTAATGAGTAAAATAAACAAGGCACAGGTGCAAGTATACCTGCATTATGGAATTATGGTGAGAGAGGAACTGGCTAATGCAACTGTTTGAGTGCAAGGCATGGCCAGAGCAGAACTTTTGATTGTTGTTTTGTTCATCTGCTCTAAGAAGCTGATATTAATGCACCCGAACAATTATAGCCAGAGAAAGAAACACACACCCACACACTCGCATATAAAGAGGATCATTACGAAGAAATTTGGGTAAGCAGGTTGCTTTGATCAAAAAACGATCGTAGTTATTTTACACTAGATGATGTAAAAAGAGTGAATGTCAAAGTCAGAAAATGCAAAGAATATAGACACGAGCTATTTGCATAATAATGTTGTCTACAAACCACGAACTTCAGATGCCACAGAAACAGAGCAGAGACATGGGTCTAGCTCAAAACAAATTATGTACTTAGTGAAAGAATACAGCTTTAGGAGACATGGAAGAAACAATAGAAATATGACAAACTAAGCTATAAAAAGATTTATAGATTGTGAAGTCTTTGAACAATTATTTTGCATACCTCCTGGAAGAAATTGGCTCACAAAATTTGAAAACACACGTGTGTCTTGAGTAAAGTGCCCCAGCTTCCTAAATACAAATTTTGTTTGCACAATTACTCAGGTCCCAAACCCGCAAAGTGGTTAAAACTGAAGTCTCAAAAATGGGCCTTCCCCCATCTCTTATATCTATAGGATCTGTCAATTCATGTCTCATGTGAAGGAATGGAAATAACTCACCATATATAATAATATAAATAATGGAAATAATGGAAATAATACACTTGGGAATCTTTCCACCTGCTGCAGCTGCCTGAAAGGTAGACTTCTAACCAGCAGTCTGGGTTCCTGTATAGTTAAGAAAGATGCGAATATTCCAGAGGGTGAATCATCCTTTTTAAAATAGCATGAATAGCATTGTATGATTGATTTTCCTTCTCCTTTAGCTGTCAAGGGAACCCTGACCAGCTCAGAATTATTATATTGAGTAACATCAGGAGAGATGGATACAAAGACAATTTCATTGCATGCCTGTAGTTAAGGCATGAGTAGAACACTACTTGCAGGGATTCATTTTTTATAAATTTACTGAAGGCAAAAATTCAAGCAGCAGAACAGGTTGAGCTACAGAAGCTTTCTTCATCAGGATGCGAGTTGTTATATCTGGTTTGTTTATTTAAAAGTAGATTAAAATGAGATTTTTTTAAGAGTTTAGGAATATATAAAGTGGAAAAAAAAAAGTGATGTTTTACTCTAACAAAAAAAAAGTCCAGCACAACTCAGAATATGTAAGTTCATTTCAGAAAAATGAAAAACTAGACATATTCAGACAAGAAAACTGCACACTGACCATGACAACATGACTGGAACAAAGAACCTCTTTATAATTTCAAATCTTTGAAGAAAGTTGGGATAACTTTTTAAAGAGTGTGCTATGAGCTAAGTAGTTTGCATTAGACAAAATTATGGTAGGAGTCTAATCTAGTTTTAAAATCTCTGCCATTTCAGAGGCTTGGCTGACTGAAAAGTACTTAATGACAGGTATCTTCAGATGACTCAAATTATAACACAATTAAGAGGGCAATGCTCTTTGTTACAAGAGGACAACTAATGTATAGTAAACTTATTTGAACTATTGAGGTGTGTGAATTCTTCCAGCTGTAGATGCCTCCCTCTTGAGACCTGAAACCTTTTAAAAGCAAGCAGGTCTTTTTCTTTCCTGAAATTGTTTTATGGAGTATAATCATTGCAATAGAGTTTTAATGTTGAGAGAGAGTCTCAGCTCATTACCCATTCAAATCCACCTATTTTGCAACTGTGCCAGTTTGAAAGGAATGGTGTCAAGCTCTTCTCATGGTGCTACAGGGCCTCATAGAAAAAAATGGTTTAAGCATGTATTTCCATTTTAAAGGAGTGTTCAAGAAATAATCTAATTTTATTCAATCTTCGCATTGAACCTTTTCCAAATTTTTCAGTGGTTTTTGAAAGAACTAGATTTTCTCTTATTTTGTTCTCATCACCTTTCAAAGATTCTGTGACTTTATTTCTCTTAGAAATGGTTTGCTCTACATGCAGTTTTAGACACCTTGTAAGTTTCCATTAAACTTTTGTGTTTTATGCAAAACTATATATTTTTATTATCCTAAAGACATTGGTATCTGGACATCTCTCATGTTGGACACCAGACTGTTGGAAGTCAGCTATGTTCTTTAATCAATACAATAAAAAAATTATTGTTGGAATTATTAAACCCTTCTGCCTTCCTGTTCCACATATGTTTATCATGTATCTACTTTTCATAGTGTAGATACATTTCAAAGAGTCAATGAGAAAAGCTTGAGACAGCTCAGTTTCCAACTGTGTCATGGTTATTGCTTTGTAAATTAAAGCATAGATTGTAATGTGTTGTGTGTTTGTTTTTTGGTGTGGTTTTTTGTGTGTGTGTGTGTGTTTTTTGTTGTTTCTTTTTTCTAACACAGCTATTGCTGTATTGACACTGGGGAAATATGTCTGTTTATTGTAGACCAAATAGTTTCCTTAAAACATTCTAAACACATGCAAAAGTTCATGATGCATAATGATTTGAGTATTTCTTTTAGGTAGGTGTTCTGTATTTCAGAGGATCCATATGTGCTACAAACAGTGAACAATCAGGAACACTCACTGATTATGATATGATTTTTTTTTGGCAGCCTCTTTCTGTTGCTCTGACAGAATTGTAGTGATGCATTAGTCATTTGCACAGAAAAGATCTTGGTCCATGACAGTCATTTATTGGTGGTGCCATCTGCACTTTTTGTGAGTTGATTCTAAGATAAAAAAGTATATTTGGTTCATTGGTACTTTAAAATTTGGATGCAGTCCTAGTCCTTTTCAAATAACAGTGAAAAAATAAATAAAAAGCATATCTTGCTTTCTTATTATGAACTAAACCTTAAGAATTAATTAGAAGGGCCGAAATAAAAATTCAGTTGAATCATAAAATAGCTCACAAAGACCCCTGGGTTTTTCACTCTGTCTCAAGGCATTTGGATTTCTGTAATATATAGTTCCACATGCATTTTCAAAGTTCCCATCATTCTTCCTGAAGCTATTTACATAAATTGTCTTGTGCAAAACCCCAATCATAATAGCAGTAAAGCTATGGTTCCTCCTCCTTGAGGTCTCGTATTTGTACGATCATCTTGTACATATTTCAGGACAAAACTAGAGCTCAGTAAGAAAATCTTTTTCTGACCACGGCTGTTTGAAAATGGGAAGAAGCATACTCAAATCAATTACTTGTAGAAACAAATTCCTTAACTGAGTATTCTTCCCTGTGACTGTTCTGATCCTATCAAGTGCACTCTAGAGGATGTAAATTTAAGAAGCATCGTCTGTTGCTGTTGCCATGATAAGATTCATGGAGTTTGCAGATCGTTGAATTAATTAGGCTCAGGCTCATGCAGGGCTTTTTATATTAGTGAGCATGTACTGAATCCAGAACTAAAGAAAAAAATGTTACACTGACTTACAGAAATACTTAATCCTTCGCACTTGATGAAAAACAGGCCATTGGAGAGTCAGTCTTAACAGACCCCCTTACCTCAGAATAAACTACAGAGTGCCCATTGCCAGAGGCAAAGCTGAGGATTCCCTGATGTTCAGATATTTAAATAAAGAACATAAAGCGAAATTTTGACTGCAGTGACAGAACTCTCTTTGACCTAATTGGATTGGAATTTCTACCATGGATTTTAAGCAAAGCAACTTTAATGTTCTGAAAATGTGAAAAAAATTAGGCACCATTCTCTAGCAGTAATTGATATGCAGCATTAAAGCATTTAGGAATTCCTGTTCAAGAAAATTTGTGTTATGGTTACAGCATGAGTTAGTAAGCAGAGATGAAGAAGTATTTTTTCCATCCAGATTCATCCAGTCAACTTTATTTCTTGTGATACCACTACTTCTTTCAGACACACAGTACGTAATTGTTGATAAAATAATTCCTCAGCTAAGTATGGCATTCAGGAAGAAAACTCAGGCTCTAGCTCCAAAAGATTTTGCAGCCTTATGTAGACTTGCCATCTGACAAAGGAAATTATTCTATGCTCTTAGCAACACCACCTTGAGTTCTTGGGAGCTATTGTGAATCTACTGGAAGTACAAGTTTTTTGCAATGAAAATTAGGAAATTTTCCCCTGAGATATGATGGTCAAATGACAAGACATTTAAAAATTTAGATTATTGTTTCAAAATATTTCTGACAAGTACTCAGGAACTTAGTGTATAATTCTTCATAATTTTTTTAAAAATAATTTTAAGTTACACGTGTTTTTGTTTCAAACTTTAGACTAGAAAAATTCATTACTGTTACATCAATAGTTTAAATTATAAAAAATTCAAAGTAAGAAAATATCCTGAATATTTATGAAGGTATTTTTTACCCTAGTTTAGGGATGACTTATTTTTCAATCAGTCCATTGATATAGGGTGGGAAAACTAAATTATTAGATGGCTAGTCTATAGCCACAGAGGAAAAGAGTGATTTCATTCTGATTTTTCTTGATTTTGTATGGTTTTCATGTAGAAGTTATAAAAGGCTATACTGAACAGTAATACATTTTAAAACAACTCTTCCCTCAACAGTGAATAAGTAAGGCAAAATATGATTCCTTCTTCCAAATGCCTGAATTTTAAACTACAGAAAAATATCAAGAACCATGATAACTGCTCTCCGTTTCTGCCTCTTGTGTTTTTATAAAGAAAATTCATGTAACATATAACTTTGTTTTTTCCTCGCAGGACTCTGCTTAATCATCCACACCATAACTATAATATACGTGTGGAAAGTACATGCTTCGGTTAGGTTATAAATTTAATGAATAGTTCTGAAACGTTCTGGGATCCTGAGAAGGAGGGCCTAATGTAAGTATAGAACACTATTAGATGTCTTGCTTTCTTCTGCAAGCAACAATGCTTAATTGCTCTTCCAAACATGCCTCTCCAAGGGAACACGACATGTTTGAGGAACACAAGGGGGACCTTCTATTGTGGAGGCTCTCTAACAGGCTCTAAGCAAAGGGGTAATAATGGCTGAATTCACTTGAGAGAGGAGGGCAAAGTAATGCAGAAAAAAATGACAGAACACCATTCCATCACATCCTCCTCTTTTGTCTGAGGCTGAACTACAGGAAATCACAGCAACAAGGGGTCTTAGACAGTGACAACCCAGTGTCAGAATGTTTCAATTTATTAGATTATGCATTACCCATTATGATATCTTTAACTTCCACAAATTTTGCAACTGCTTTGAAACGGATTCAAACTTTTAAATGAAAATTATATAATGATTTTGAAATATATCTGTAATTTATTTTTTTTTTTTAATTTGGAGGGGAAAAAGGAAGATTATAGAATAAATTACAGCCTTATAATTTATTATAACTTTCAACTTTCTTATACAACAAGTTTTTCCAGTGGATATTGTAACACTAAAATTACAGCACAGAGACATTATCAATGCATACAAACATGAGTCAAAATAGAACCATATTGGGCAGTATAAAGCTTTGGAACATTCAACTAATGATAATGAAAACTGGCTTATAAAAATTCAAACAGCATTTTGTGAAACTATTATAAAGCTAGAAGCTTGGGAATTAGACAGAGTACCCACACAGCAGGAGAGTACAAATGAACACCTACGCAGATGGCTGCTATAAGAACTGAACAACCACCATTCTATATAATAGAAAGAAGCAAAATGAAGTGCCGATTGTAAGTGGTGCTTAACTTTATTAAGCTAAGAGAACACTATTACTGAAAGTCTGTATCTGACAAAAGGAAATTACTTTGTTGTAATCACGTTCATGAGCTGTCTTGTGCAGTCAAAGGCCTGCCATTCATTTAAATTAAACTGTAGCCTTTAAAATGTTAATTAGATGTTAAAGCCAGATGCAATATTGAGGAACCTTTAATTTATAAGTTTCAACCATTTTTCTTGAAACATTCTCACATGTTTCTAACAGAACAACAGGCATGGATGGATTTGTGACAATATCAAAAGACTAACTTACCATATATATTCCTTTTGTTGTCTTTGATTGCTCTTCTATATACATTAATGAGTGCATACAATAAATACCTCTTTGAAAGGTATGTTTCTGAAGTTAAATTAGAAGACAGAAATTGACTGTATAGTAATTTAAAAAATTGTTTTCCAGACATTACTTTTCCTAAGGTTAGAAAAGATCTATCTACTATTGCAGCTTTCCTTTGCTTCACTGTTCAATATGCTTGAAGAATTCCCAGCATACATGGACAAATTCAGCAGGACCAATTGCAGTATTATGGCACCAACTGTTTATGAAAACAAAACTATTAAGCTGACAAAAGCATGTTCAAACAGCAGTATTGATTCTAGTGTGAAGTACAAATTGAACCCTTCCACCCACCCAGGAACATTAATCACAATGAGATTTGTGATACAGAATGGTAAAGCTCAGGGGATGATGAAGTCACTAAAGGAGGAAATGTTTTTTCATGGACAGGCATCAGCATTTGCCGAGCTCAGATTTACGTCACCAAAAACATTGAATGCAAATTCTATTGTCTGCCAAATTTAGTTTCAATGGTTTTAAGTGCCTGCTCCTTCCACTGAATTAAACTTGGTCATGGCTGATAAACATTTCAAAATTGAATATTTCCCATAGCCATGGATACATTCATTAAGAAAAAAAAAAAAAAAAAAAAAAAAAAAAAAAAAAAAGATATGCCCAAAACTTACGTGTGACTGGCTTTTTACAAGAATGGTTTAGAAACCAGAGAATGTAACCTCTAAATTATGTTGTGTTTCTCCTCAAAATTATTTTGCAGCATAACTTAGAAAACATTATTTTTGTGTAGACTTGTAATCTTCATTATAATTTACAATTTAGATTTTTTTTCCCTTTTGGTGAATATCCTGTTTGAATTTAACTGCTCAAAACTAGTTTCTTATTAGGTTTTTACTTTCCTCAATGCCATGGTCTTCAAAACTTCACTCATTACATACACTTCCATATATATCATTGTACACATATCAGGAAAAAATTCTGATAGAAGGTTTCTCATGCTGGGTATAGCATTAGACTTACTTTCTTTGCATTCCTAGCAGTTCTCAGCTGATCCGACTTTGTTACTATTTGGATATTTTGGGTGAGGCACCAATGCTAGAACATGTGTAACAAGAGGGATATGGTATGGTAGTTCTGTAGTTCCATTATCAGGTCTTGTAAACCATGAAAATAGTGAATGAAAAAAAAAGAAAAAGCAAAAGCCCACAAAAATATGAAGAAAACATTTTTATTTCATTGATTGTTCTTGCAGCAAAAAAATTACACATCCCAACCAGACTCATCTTACCCAGTCTTCATTATTCTCTTTTAGGCAGCCACTTCCTAGCAGCATCGTAAGTAAAGCTATGGTATTTCTAGACTGATTCCTAAGTCTTTTTTCCCCCTCTAGACTCTTTCTGAACCACCTTATTTTAGCATATAATGAAATAAATAATCTCATCTGTGTCAGGCATTTGCAGAGCATGTAGGTGTTTTGTCAGATTTCTGTGTCCATGACAGTTGCATTAGTGTGGACCTTTTGCCTTGTAAGATCTGATTCATGCAGTCTTTTATACCTTTACTCAGTAGAATTAGACCAGACAGCCACCTTTAGTTCATACATTATATGTATATAACTCTAGCACAAACATTAGTTTACAGTCACTCCCTGTGTACACATCGTGCTGACATTTCCATAAAAACAGCACAGATTTATTAATAGAGTGATTAAACTGGTCTTGAATCCATTGTCTTTTAATTGTAATAATTTTATAAGAAATACAAAAATCAGATAAAACAATAAAATCAGCCATTCAGAAACGTAATTTTCCTTCCCTCTTTAGTTTGTTATTTTTAAAGGTGAGGAAATGTTATGTCAGCTCAAAGAAAACTAATCACTTGGGTTAACTGGAAATTCTCCTCTCCTAAAAGTGCTCCAGATACTTTTGGCAGGAATAACACATCTTCCTTCTTTTTAATTTGAATAACTCTCATTCTTTCTTGCCCCTTAAATTTTCTCTACAGAAAAGAACTTAGGAGGACACAGAGTTCAGTAATATTTCAGTACGTGTTACTGCTTGAACATTTTCATTTCTATTTAAAGAGAATATTAGCCTTTTAAAGGAGCCATATTTCAAGAATCAGGTGGGAAGCACAGAAATGTTGGATGCACCTCACTGCACTGATGTTCGTCCTCAACACTTTGCCCAATGTGAGAATGTTTAATATTTCCAACCCAGACTATAGATAAGAATCTCTGGTGTCACCTCACAACCAACAGTGCTGGTGTGAGATTTGTAGTAAAACAATATTCCAGCTGTAGCTTTCATTTACAGAAATATAACATCAGAATGGAAGGGAGGTGTGGGGGGCCAGAAGATAAACAATTTAGTCTTTTAGCACCATTTATACAAATGACAGGGAAGCTATAAAAAGTGAATATTGACACGTAAAGAACAAACTGAGCAATTAGAATGTAAAGCGTGCTTTTTATTTCACTAGCTTTAAAACCAAAAATGTCCAGGTAATAATTATTTTCTAAAGACATTCAGTGCAAGCAGATCACCGAATACGAATAGCCTTTTTCCTAAATAAAAACCTTTTTCCTAGTTCTGTGGCAACTATGGGGCAGGCAGTTGTATTTTTTTTCCATCAATCATTAGAAACTTCACAAACAGGAGAAGTCTCAGGGGATGTTTCTGGCTGGGAAAGAGATCCTCCCTCCTCAGTTCTAATCAGTCCATCCCATCTGTAATGGGTTTAGAAATTGTTAATGACATAAAGTGACAGTCGAATGGCCTTTTGGTCTGTCAGTGTAGGGTTTCCCTGAGCTCTCTAACAAACTACTACCTACAGTTTTCAAAGCTTATGGAAAATGATCTCAATTACAAGGGAATAAATTTGATATGCTTGCAATCGCAATCAGGAACTAAAAAGAAAGGCTTCCTTAATGCTGTTCTTTCAAGTATAGCATACTAAAACAAATCTGTCTGTGAGGCAAACCATGTAAGAGGGTAATTAACACTTAGAATGTAGGTCTATATCACAGAATATGTAAAACATGCAAACATCTGAATAATGCTTAAATTTATTACATTCTGAACACAGTTGTAATTATAAAACCTAGCACCTATGCATATAGATTATGTGGAACAGTTTTATCTCAAATGCTGACAATACAGATTGCAAGTCTGTGTCCATAAGTATCTACCTCATTTATTACATTCAAAGATAAATATGGATTCAGAAGCCTTGGTTAAATTCCTTAATGGAAACTTACTGTTTGTTGCAAAGCAATGCCTATCTTGGTCCTTGACTGACATTCTAAACTTGCTCGATTAAGCTCACTTAATCTCACAGTGTTGGTCTGAGTTCAATTCTTTTGTATATCAGACTGATGGTAACAGTTAGCAAAAGTTTAAAACATTTCAATTTGAAAAGTAATACAAAACTTCATTAAAAGATCAAGATACTAAATGTTACTGTTAGTACTATATAAAATGAGATCAAATTCTAATCCCTCACAATCAAAAAAAAAAAAAGATTCCCTCTTCTTTAGCTGATTAAAAATTAATGAAATATTTGCATGAAGGAACTCAGGGTCTGGCCAACTGTGCATGCCTTAATAATGTATGCGTATTTGTGAATATGAATCATGTTGGAGAAGGTTAATAATGGATATGGAAATGAAGATCTGCCCAATTTTTAAAGGCAAATTTTCCTCTTTTACAGCTAAGAATTCTCTTTCCTATTACTTTTTGTCAGTTTTCAGAAAATTCATTACACTAGTGTGTCAGAGCAACTGACATTTCAAAGACTGACATCCATACTAAATTCCACTGAAGTGCATTGCTCTGGAGAATGCTCCATCCTCCTCAGTTGCTGACAGCCAAAATTTATTAAATACTATATGTAAGTGATCTCAGAAAATCTATATATTTTTCGTATTTGCTTCCAAATTTTCTCCTAGTGGAAATATTTCATCATACTAAATGTAAACCAGGAAATATAAAAATGTCTGCCCCTGAGAGATTAGCTCTGGAATGAGCTGACAGACTGTATTGTTGCAGCATGACTCAGTCATGTGATAATGACAGCTGAAATTTAAACAGGGAACTTCTTCTGGGCACAGGGTGCTCCTTGCCTCTTAGTTAAACATCATCATCTTCAGGCAGTGAGGACATCCCAATAATATAATTGTGTCAAACAGATGCTCCTTTCGGTAAAAGCACAGCTTTCAATATTCAGTAGATGCCAAACATCATAATTAATGTCTTGGAAGTTATCACCATATCACTTTTAAACTGTATATTTAGCAACAAAATTTCAACCTAATCTAGAGTATTACCATAATAATTTGTGAATAATAGGGCTACCATCATACCTCTCTATCTATGCCTAAAGCTATTGCAGCTTAGAAGATCTTCAGGCTAAAGTTGAGATGAATGTTCTTCAACTACTTCTCAATGCCCTGGGCTGGCACTGATCCTTCGACTGTTGCTATAGATAAACAGCAAGGAAAGTTGTTAGTATTTTCCCAGCTGAAGTCACGTGTCGCATGTCACCTCTTGCTTATGCTACTAAAGAATTACAGAATTACTAAAGAATTAAAGAACACATTAGAACCCTTTTAGGAGCAATTTTAGGAATCTGTTGCTGGGTCAACTTCCTCTTGCAAAACTTAAGTTTCTCTCTATTCTCTCTTTGTTATATCTTATCTTTGTTGGCTTTGTCATAGAGTTCACAGTGTAACTGTGATTTCCATCAAATTCTTGATACTCAAACTCTGGCTTCCACCCACAAGATTTCAGCTTCCTTACCATGTACTTAACCCTCAGCAAGTGTCTGAAATCCCCATACATTATGCATACCTGAATAAATCATGCTGCTCTTCTCAGTGACACCTTTTATCTATATTTTATTCATCCTTTATTATTAGCCATAATATTGCTGCCAAGAAAATTCTTTTGGGAAGGTTAAAACACTGTTTTCATGGCATTGAATTTGCTCACTCAGATGACCTATGCAAACCCTTGAACCTTTACTGTAATTTCTTCCTATACTGGAGGTTGTTGTGTGGGGTGGGGTAAGGGGGAACTTTAAATCTACCTCTGGTTCTCCTCCTTTTCAAGTTCCTTTTCTGCCTAGTTTCAGAAGACCTTAAATAAGCAATGAAACTTTTCTATACATATGCAATACAATGTACGTATCTTATGAATTTGGACACCAGCATAGCTTCGGTTATTTAGTTCCATAAAAAAGCATCACTATCCTTAGCAGCAGCAGAGGGAAAAAGCCTTAGAAGTTATAATGGAAATATTTACCTTATTCCCCAATGAGCAAAATCAAAAAATAATTAAATTGTACCAAAGATGAGAAATATGACATTTTCTAGGAAATTCAAATTCTAGGCTAGAGATGATTATTTAAAAAAAAAAATAAATCTGCTATTGTGTCGCACTTTCAGTTTTCCTACAGTATATAGTAATCTAAACTAAATATAAGATGTTTTATTTGTAATTCTTTATTTTGTTAATGACTAATTCTTTATAAACAGCAGGTAAAAAATTCAAGAAAACCAAATCAAGTCAATATTATGCTGAACTCAGTGGCTAATGTTGTTTCTTCCAGTGTTACCTAGACAAGCAAAATATAGTAAGAACCATATTGTCAAGAATTCCCCAGTTATTGCCATATGTACTGCTCTGTGAGGAATTTTTTTCTGGTTACAGCACAGAAGTTCTCTTTTATATTACAGTGTTGTGTTGTTTTAGATGATATTAAAAAATATTCCTATTGCTGTTTTCTTTCACTGGATATTGTCTTCTTATTTCTCATAATCCCTTCAGAAAAATTCTTTGATGCCTCCTCCCTCTTTCAGTATATTTCTCCTACTACACTGCCCTTGATCAGCAGTTTTGTACTCCCTGCACCTCGGTCCTTATGTCAAGATCTCACAATCCTAGCTGTTGACTAAACACCTACCCACATCCAGCACTGTGACCTACCTTCCTGATCCCTCACAAATATGTAGCTGCCACTTTAAATTAGAATTATCAAAACAGACCTTTTGATTTCCACATTAAACCTTCCTTCTTACTAAGTTTGCTCAACACCTAGACTACCCTTTACTTGATGTTAAACAGCTTCAAAATTTGCATAAAAATTTGCACATCAATTTTATTCATAGGAAACTCTGTTAAAATTTAAAAGAAAAGGGGCATTGACTCTTAAGTCACAAGTCTACTGTGATATCCACAGAAACATTTCTTTTTCACACTGATTAAATACTGTGAGGTTAGACCCCAATCTTTTTTTTTGTAAGCTTTGTTCAATTTGCTACTTTGCTCTGTCACCCGTCTGATTGCTGCCTGGCTTTCTTTCCAGCCCACCATGTCCCTTTTTGATATCTGGATTTTAAACTCTTCAAGAGAAAATATCTTGCTATTAGAGCACAGAATAGTTTACTACAACAGGAGTATCATTTCTCTATAAGATTCTGAGATAAAACTGTACAAATAATAATAAGAAAGCATGGTGAGAACTAAGTTCATTATCTTGATTTAGAGTTCCACCAGTCATTCTAAACTAGGACCGATTTATAAATTAGAAAATCTTAATATAAAGAAAAATGAAAGAGACATTTGGAGTAACTCCTAGTGGAAGAAACAGAAATCCTACAGACAGTTGTGATTTATGGTAACCCTTATTTGGAAAATTTCAATAATCGTTGTTGTACTGACCCTCCGCAAAAGGGTCTATTTATTCTCAAATACTTGTGACACGCTATAAGGTGACCTCCTACTCAGAGCTCTGAGAGAAATACAGAAGATGTTAATATTTTTTCTTCCTCTCTGTGTGACAGTGACATTTTATGTTAATTTCATCTGCTCCTTGAGCTCTCAGAGCCAAAACATTCTGTGGGAGGCAGAATGATGTCATTTTAGTCATAGCATAATTTTTCAGCTGCTAGAACAAGACATATTGTGGCATATTCTTCAGTACTTTTAAAAAGTAGTGAAATATAAACTTAAGGTGATATATTTATGCATGAGGGGGTTACACTGCCTTTTTCAGTTTTTGGAGCTAAATAGCAGGTTTAAAGTGACATCAATCCTCCTCCACCAAATATTTTTGCTTTGAAGCCTAGGAAGACAAAATAACCTTGACCAAGTAATATGATTTCCAGTTGTTGTAACTACAGAAAGGTAACCTGAAATATGATTTTTGTGTTGCATTTGAGTCAGGTGTTTAACTTAAATGTCATCCAGAAGAAACTGTTCATAGGTTAAATTGGTCGTTTTTTTAGAAATTTGAAAATGAAATGTAAGTAAAATCACTAAAATTCTCCTAGGCCTAAACAAATTAGAATTAGTAATCATCACTGAGGATACAATAAACAACTGATGCGTTACTAGCTGTGTTGAAGCCAGGAAAAAGAACATAATCAAGGGGCCTCTCTAGTCAGATTTTCAATAGACACACATAAAACACCTGGTCTCTATTTTGGATTAATCCAGGAAATATTCCAAACAAACAATAAAATAAAGAGCAATGATTAGGAAATACATTTCGAACTTAATTTGCATTTTGAACATAACTGCCTTGTACAGCAAGGCATAATTTGTATAGTCTGGCAATTTCTACTTTTTCCTTAGAGTGTTCTCACACTGCTGGAGTAAAAAGGGAGAGATAAGAATAGGCAGGAATACAATAAAACAAACCCCCACAAACAATCCCCTCTTTCCTGAATTCAAAAATTGTTTTTCTGTTTCAGTTGTAGAGAACAAACTTTCATGCAAGACTCAGCTTCCTAATGCAAAATGATGTGTTAGTAGTGGGACAGGGGATTATTTATTGTCTTTACTATGTATTTGGAAACTTACATTCTACCTGTAGATTGACAGAATACACTCTGAGATCCAGGAGTCATCAAAACACTTTGAAGCATTACTGATTCTTTGTATTGCTCAGGGATAGTTAACAGTCTCTTTGGTTGACTGGTGAGAAAGACAGAGTCAGAAGGTTTTCCTTATAAGTTCTCTCCTTTCCAGTGTACCTGCACTGCATCATCTAAATTTAAAAGACAAAAGTTAAAATAAAACCAAAACCTGCCAACAGACAACCCACAACTACCCCCTGCCCCCAACCCCTAAAAGGGTGGTAAATTTTGTAAATTTAAATGCAAGACTATTTCAAATACCATGTTCTGTATAAAAAGATAGTGCTGTTTTACTTTAAATGACCACCAAATTTTGTCTGTATTTTCTTTATTCTAGTAATATAACTGCAATACTAAATATTTTCTATTAGAGATTTTTATAGGGTATTTTTTCAATCAGAAACATATCTGATGTCAAAACTCAGAATGATCTATTACTCTTGTAATGGATTAAAATGGTGTGCATCTTTTTTTACAGAGGTAGATGCTACACTTCTATGTACGAGGTAAAATTATATTGCTATGGGGTTTTATCCCCATCTATTTGAACTAATAGTGATTCAGAACAAAATTTTTATTTTCAACTGTGGTTCATTTAGAAATCTAAATCTGGATCCACATAACACTTAACTATAATATTTTAAGTCCTCCTTAAGTCTATACCATTCCACAGGAGAGTCCAGTGGAAAGATATTCAAAATTATTGAATTCCAGGCACCTAACTCTTTGTAACTGAGATTTCATGTCATCAACTTCTAGGCAGTAATATGTTTAAAAAGGAAGGGTCATTCAAAATAACAACAACAAAAAAAAATAATATCCCTAGTTAATGAAAGTAGGTATGTTTCATAGAATGCATACTTATTACCTGTAGCTTACATTTTTCTCTAATAAAGTGTCACACAGACTATATACTAATGGGTAAACTGTACTCACTAACCTTTAAATACTTACCCTTTTGTACAAAGACTGAGCATTATTAGGTAATGAAAGAGTGTATGAGAAAGTAGTAGATTATTTATGATAGAAACAAAATGAAACTAATGGGACAAGATTTGAAAGCTGTGATGCATGAAAGGTGCTATAGAGACAGCTTTGGCACCATGACAAATAAAGATAAAGGCTCAGTGGGAAGCAACAGTGTGAACATGACTATGAAGAAGAAAGAATAGATTTACTGAATGAATCCTTACCATCTGGTGTTTATTTAATACACAATGGAGGTCAAATGGCTAGTGATCCCTTTTTCTATAGTCCAGTGACCAAAAGAATGGGAAGAATCAATGAATTTATCAATATGTCTGGAAATGTTTTAACATATGATCTGATTGAGTCAATATTATTGGAGCAACACGTTCATTACTATTTCAGATACGGTTTGGAAAAGGGTTTGTGGACAAGAAGTGCATCCATTTTTTTAACTTTGTCAGAAGTTCTATCAAAATGCACATCACTGGGCAAAAGCAGATGCATTTCAAGAAATAGCATCTACTGGTAACATTCAAGAAGCTTGCAAATCAAACTATGACTTGTAAGTGATAAAAGGAGTTAGTTTGTGCTAAGCTCTGTGAAATATTTTCCTCCTTTATTTAATTCTTTCCTTTTGTTTCTGCTTGATTTAATACACACCTGGTTCGTGTAATTTTACAACAGGGACTTCTAAAGTTTAGTGAAATATTAGGCATTTTATGCAAGCAGCATACACTAAGTAAATCATATATATAAGATTTATATAAGATTTATATTTAACAGTAGTATTTTACATCACATTCTGTCTTCTTGGAGGTTCTAGCTATTCTATACTTTCCTTCTTGAAGGAAAAGCATATGTTCCATAATATTTACCCATGCTATAGTGCAACTACCCTTTGTTGACTGGAGTTCCCTTAGCTATCTGATTAATGCTGAAATAGTAAATTTGGTAAGTTTAGGTTTACAAAAAATTAAAAATACAAGAGATTTTTTTTAAAAAAAAAACCACCAAATGATTAAAAACATTCTTACATCTACCTTCAAAACAGACAATGGTAAAAGGTGTGATTTAAGCCTGTATACACTAAAAACATCCTTCAAACAATGCCTTAAAAGTTTGGAGAGGAACTAACTTGGTATTTACAAATTTAACCACTGGAACTCCTGACTCTTTTTTTCATCTCCATCCTCCACTTTTTTCTGCTTTCTGAGTAATTTTTTATTTTATTTAAGTATTTTCAATGTAGGTATGATAATAAATATGACATGGAAATATAGTAGGCCCTCTTTATTTTAATAAACCTTGATATTTTTAAATAGAAAAAAAAAATTACATGCTAATTCAGCAGTGATCTCATTTCTGATGAATGAAAATCTCCAAAGAATCTTCCTTTGAGTTAAGACTTTAATAATCTTGAATTAAAATGTAGATTTTACTATGACTTTTCTTTATTGGAGATATATATTGTGGCAAATAATTCATAGTTAACTATATACATAATCTATTTGATGTTCTACCCTTCTATTTCACAAATTAAATTTACCTCTCATTTGTGTCATATTTTAACTCAAAAATGATAAATACAGCAAAACTAGCAACAGCAAATAGGTTCTGCCCCCTACTGGTGAAAATCCCACTGTAATTAACTGGATTTCTGGCAATGGGCAGCTAGCATGGGAACCCATTGGGTACCTCTATTTTAGGGTATTGTCAAAGTTCTTAAATGGACAGGATTAAAAATACAGATTCAAATATGAATCATTCCCCTATTAAAGGTTTACTGAAACAAAATTTAAGAAGAACTTAGAAATTAATTTGGGAAATATGGAGAAAACTCAAGCATGAATGACTACTTACAAACTGCATTCCTCACTGTTAATCATCTCTTATCCATCCTCTTCCCCTGTACTTACATTGGATTACCATGAAGGAATTAAACTATAATATGTCTTTAATTGAAAAATGGCTGATACTAGTTAACATCTATAAAATCTACCAATCTGTGCTGAGATCAGCCACAGAGATGAATGCTGTATGATCATCTAGTTTGTCATCTAAACTAGATAAACACATTTTTTTACCTTTAGCCACCTCTCAATGTTTCTGATGGAAACATTCTCAGCTTGAGGATGTTTCTAGGATCATCAACTAAGTCTCTGCCTTTTTCCATTTTTTCTTCTTTTTTTCCTTGCTCTCACTTTATCTGGATAACGTATTTTTCTCAGAAGCTAATTCAGGATAAGATAACTATGAGATATACTTTTAATTTTCTTAGTATAATCAATCGTATGTTCTCTACTAAAGCACTATGCCATGTTTGACTCAGAAAAACAGACCAAAACCTTTTTTGTTAAATCACCAAAGTAAGATATTAGTTTCATAAGTTCTCTTCTTGCAAGACCTGGGATATTTGCACCTGAGAAAGACCAAATAAATTTAATGAATTCTCTTTTTCCTATCTTCCATTCATGCTGTACATTCTGAAACATTCACTGTTCATCAGCACATGTAGCTAACTCTTCTCTGTACTATGCTGAGGAGGACACAGATAAGGATCTGATTTTATAATGCTCCTGCCTCTTCCAGGGGACTAGTTTATGGGATGAGGAAAGATAATGAAGCACAAGGCAAGATATATAATGTCTTTTTTCATAGTGAGAGCTTTCAGGAGTAATGGCAAAAGGCAGTTCACGAAATGTTGCCTGTTCACACTTTATTACTTCAAAGGTAAGATGTGCAAGAACAGAGGGTGTGTCGGGTAAAATCAGGCCCAAATTCAGAATCCCTATTACTCTTCCTTCTTGGAACCTCAGTGACTTATAATTTCACTTCTGCTGCAGAGAGGTAGATATATCAACTTGTTCTTTTGCAGTATTATATGCCAGCAACATATTTCAGCTCAATCAACAAATTTCAGTGTCAGCAGCAGGTGACAGGTTTCTTGTTCTTAAGATTGTCCTAATGACACTTTCTGTTTCTGTTGCTTAGGTTTATGTTTATGCAAGTGCTGTGAATGTGAGGTGTTAATCAGCAGCTCTAATTACTAGGGTGGAATGAACATTCTAGGATTCAGTTCATTTGGTTTTCATAAACAAGGTTTACCTGAGGCTTTGTTCACACAGAAATGAATTCAAAATGATAGAAAGCCTGCCTATAGTGCCTTGAAAACATCTTTAATCTATGTGGTCCCTTGTTGATAATTTTAGGTGAAAACTGGATTTTTTTCATCAGAAGGAAAAGGGAAAATTAGTAGTCACTGAGACAGAAAAAGCTGTTTGGAATTAGTTTAAATTTCTATCTCATTTGAGTAGCATCTCCTCCTCTTCTTCCAGGAAGATTTGGAAAATCTGGTAAATTAATGACCCCATAACCTTGGCCACTCTACAGTAATGAATAAGGAAAAATGGTCTTGGGAAAAACTCCCATGGATATGGAGATTGAGTAGGTATGAAGACTGATGAAAAATTAAAATCTGGCACAGCTTTTATACTCTCTGATAGAGAAATCACACTATGTGTTCAAAAAAAAAATTACTAATCTGGAATGTACTTTTGTGCCTTTCTAAAGCAAAATTCAGCTTATTATGAATGTGGTGCTTTAAAGATTATGTAGAAATTCACAAATACATTAATTGTGAATACAGCATCTATATTTTGCACATTAAATATAATTTAGATAAGGATTTATTAAATATTTCCACAAGGTCCATATACTTAAAAACATATTATCTCCAGATACGGTGGTTAGTTTCAGAACTATTTCAATGGCTTAGTACATGAGAAGAAACAAGTGTATACTGAGCTGGGTGAAAGAGTAAATCCCAAAGATTATAAATATATTAGTACATATTTGGGGGTGTGTGATTACTATCATCTTTAATGCAATAGCTAACAACATGTAACAAGCTTTGCATTTCCAGATTGCTGAAAAACAAAAGTACAGCTTTTTTGGTTTTCCTTTATTTCTTTCAAAATATGAAGGATGCAAAGGACGAGGCTTCCAGGAACTAGGAAAAACAACCATAATGTCTACATGCATCCCAACAATACTTTACAATCAAGTGCTGTAAATGACTATATTTACAACATATTGGATTCTCCTCCTTATCCCATTTTCTATGATTTTAAGGCTGAAGTATAGGCTGCCTAGACCTGGGATATACTAGGAGACCTACAGGAAAACAATACTCTCTTTTTTGTTGCAACAATAAAGATTTGTCACTTGTCTCTTCCTTATTTCCCATTTTAAGTTTTCAAGTACATTCCCAGCATCTGACTATGTGGAAACCTAAATCTCTTCCAATCATTACCACAAGTTACATATCTGCTTATTCTACCAGTCAGCACTATCTATAAAGTGTGTATCATATCCATATAAAAATGAGGATGAATAATATTTTGAGCTATCATATCCAAGCTGATATTACCATTTTGACTTCCTTAGTGCTGAAGATGATAAAGAACGTCTTACTCTTACTATGGGGTTCTTCTATATGCTTCTCCTACTTTGGCTTACATGTTGAAAGGGGTTTTTTTTAATCAGCTAAATCAGTAATCAGTTACATTAAATATCTTTTATTAAATATCAGATATTGAATTATGATTTAAATATTTAGCTTTTCAGTTTCTATACAGCATTATATGTAGATTATACAAATTATTCAGATGATGTAGCATTTTGTTTGCAGGGCAACTAGTGCACTTAAATTTCATTCACCTGATCAAATTCTAAGACAAAATTCCATTCTCTTGTTCCCCTGTCTGATCATCCCACAGAGTTTATTAAGCACTACCCTGAAGAGTTTCAATTCAGCATCACTGGCACCCATTCTATGAATCTTGTCTTCAGACACGTGTTACACTTAGGCCCACCAAGAATACTTGGAAAGGATCCTTTCCCATAATGGCAGCTCAAGGTCTCTTTCAAACCTTCACAGAGAAGGAGCTATGAACGTTCCCAAGAGCCAGAACAAACAGAAATATTTCACTCCCTTTCCTCAGAACAAACAGAAATATTTAATTTCCTTTCCTACTCTGCTTTTACAGTATCCAAAAACATTCAAAAGATTTTTTTTTACCAGATAAATTTAGCATGACCTTCACTTACTTCAGTTTAGAGTAGAAGAATTCTTATAATTATGTAACTGTTTAAACAATCTACTTCCTCACATGCCAATGGCTTATATATGTTACCAGAATAAAGATGAGAATAAACCATGGATCACAAATCCCTATTAGCACTGCATCATGAAAATATCTTCCTTCACTTCACTTTCCACTGCTGCAGCTCCAAATGCCCACTCATTATTCTCTCACTAGCTTGCACTTTGCACTTGAGGATTCTATGCATTTTGTATTTACTACATTAATATAATGAAACTTCAATAAAAATTGATTATTGTTGACCTTATTTAAATAATTTTTCTATTAAACAGAAACAATAAAAGAATAAATAGCGAATTATTTGTCATAGTTGTGAAAGAAGACAAATTCAGATATCTTCTCAGAGAACCAGCCACTGTCTTCTGCTAGGAATTACCTTTCTTGAGACATCCTTTAAATAACTTCCTGCAAAGACCATTCCCTTTCTCTGCAGCTGAAATCGATTCATCTTTCACAGAATGTAATAACTGAAGGTCCAGAGAAGTCCTTTCCTATTTATGTTTTCATAGTATAATATTCTACAATTCATAAATGCCTTTATTTCAAGTCAAGGTAAAATTACACATTAGAGCTGCCAAAAGAGAAAAACTGATCCTCACCTCTGCTTCATTCTTCTCCATTTTCCTGGACCTTGAGTTTTACAAACTCTTCTTTGAGTTGATTCAACTCGCCAACCTGGCAGAAAACTAACCCAACAAATCAAGTGTAAAAGATTTTTTGGGGGGAATAGATTTCAGTGCAAGGTTCATAAGTGGCAGAGATGATGAAAAAAGGGATATTGAATGGTACTGGTGAGAAGTTTCTTTGCATGCGAGCATCTCTTGCAACAACAGTTTTAATGTACTAATTTACTGTCACCCTTGTGTCTCTCTTTAAAATGACGTAAACAGTAGTAGTTTCCAGCACAACAAATAACTTCAGCATTTGTTTTTATGTAGATGAAATAAATTGCAGTTGTTAGTAGAACTTGAAGTGTGACATATACTTTTATTTAGACAATCAGCCAAAGGCAGACGAAATTATTATATTAATTTTAGGATCTTGCAGTGAAGCCTTAAAAGATTCATTATAGCAAGAAGCTTCATTAAGAACATGTCCTGCACCTGAGATAATTTATTTTGAAGAGATCTGAAGTGACTTAGAACAGAAATCACACTGAAAATTATAAGCTGTATCTCTGTTCAAAACAAAACAAACCTGTATTTAAGAACTTGTTTCCAAGAACATAAGGTGTCTAACTATACAGATAGATGGCCACTCAGCTGTTCTGAAGAGCTAGGTTGGATGATATTCTGTTATGAAGTCAAATACAAAGCAGGCAAAGATAATACCTAATTTTAAAATTCCTTCATTAGCATTAGTAAAGAATTAAAAAAGAATTTAAAAATATATAAGTATGAAATATTTCTATAGGCATCACAAAAGTATTTCCTAATATTTCCCTTGCCCAGAGTTTTGGGTCTCAGACTTCTCAGAAACTTCTGTAACATAACCTGTTAATGCACATCAATTGATACATGTAAGAAAACACCATCTGTGCAATCTTATTCATGTCAGTTATGAGGTAATTCAACTTAAAATTCTTTCACTGAATAGACACATCAACAGGCACTATAGTCATAGATGGAATGCAGAGTCACTAACCAAACAGAAGAAAAATCACTGTGACTGAGGCTTTATGTATTTTCAGACTTTTATATATATATATATATATATATATATATATTTAATATCAGGTATTGCATTGTGAAGTAAATATTTAGTTCTTAGTATCTATACAACATTATATGTAAATAAATTCCAGGCTAAATGCCCAACTTACCAGTTAGACAAAATATGACCTTAGAGACTGCGACTCCCACAATCACCAGACCAATTATTATTAATGTAATTCTTGAATCTGATACAATTTCTTTTACTTTTATTTTTCTCTTTACTGAGTGCAGTATTAGTGACTACAGCTACCAGAAAAGAAACAAAATTATATTAGTAGAACAGCATGTCTAGTTTCTGATTGTAAGAGATCTTCAAGTTTCATTAGCAGCTCCAAGGAGTAATATGGTAATTGATAAAAGACAAGATATTGGGGGAGACATCTGACTTTTTCTTAAATGACAAAGGTATTTCTATTTGATATTTATTGAAAGAAATTCAGATGTTCCTAGGTGAATTTAGACACACACACACATATATATATACATATATATATATGTGTGTGTGTGTGTGTGTGTGTGTGTGTATACACATATATGCACAACGCATCTAAAAAGTCTTCACAAAATTCAGTTCTGTATTCTCATGTATAAGCAGCTTCATTAACATAAGGACTGTTCTATGAAAATGCATAATTATAATTATTTAAATCGCATTCAAACAGACCAAATAACCAATCAAAAGCGATTGATATATATGGAAAAAAAAGATGAAAACATTTTCCTAGTCTTAATTAGATCTTTTGACCTGTTAATACAGTGCAATAAACTTTGCTGAAAAAATTTGGAAAAATTATTCAAACCTCAGCTGCAAGACTAACAGATCCAACACACCTTTGAAAACAGAGTGGAGGAGAGCTATCTCTAGAGCTGATAGAACAGTGTTGTTCACAGAAGAACTCCTCAGAAATCCCGTCTGCATCTCCCTGGAAAGTAACAAATTATTTTAAAGAATATACAGTCCACATTTCCTCTTTGCACTCTTCTTTCTTTTCCTACTTACACGTAGTCTGCTTTATCTGCAGGATTTTGATGACTTGTCAAAGACACTCAGATGTATTTGGAGAAACATTGCCCTAGCAAAAACCCTCATCAAATAGAGATAACAGATGGAAATGAGACAAACAATTTCCTGATCTAAGCAGGCAAATTCAGGATTTGGTTTACAGTAGAGGAAGATGGGATTTTTTATGAATTCACCCACTGCATTCTTCTGTGAAATCTTGACATGGGCTCTCCCAAAGTGATTTAATTTTCATTAGCACAGTATTGTTAAATGAAACATGCAGAATATGCTGGCCTCCAAATCATCTGTGTATGAAAACAGCAAGAAACAGAAATTTCTAAGGAATCACACTCCCCCATTTATTATAGTAATCCTCTTCACAGACAAAATTATGTGTTTAATTTTTTGTATGCTATGTCAAAATTTCGTTCTCCACAGTGTATACTTGATTTGACTTATTTTTTTAAAGGTCTTAGCTTTTTAAAGAAGAAAATAGCTCTGTTTTTTAGAAGGTTTGGTATCCCTGGAATCCTGTACTGTAACATTTTTCTTTAAGAGTATCGGAAGAACTTGAAGAAGAAACTATCAAAGTGCTTTTATATTTTGTGCCTGATATAATCCATATCTGGATCTGAGGTTCTGAATTATCACAGCAAAGCCCAACTGCAATTTCTTAACCTTACTGTTTCTGAATTGGTTCTTATAGGTACATACTAAAACACTCATCTTATTTTGAGATAACTGAGCTTGCTGATGGAGAATGTGTCTTGGGGAGGAACAATGAAAGGCATCAGAGAACTGAACATGCTTGGCTGATTCCATCTGATTTTTTAGGCAAAGCTAAGTCAAAACCCAGGTCTCTGAGCCTAGGTTTGAGAAGCAAGCACAAAAGATACTGCAAATTAAATTCATACGTCTGGAAATACAGTGGGTTTATGTAAACCCACATAAAAAAAGCGTTAAATCAGAATGTGTCTTTTTTAGATCTTCACTTTTCAAGTCAAAATGAAAGGACCTGAAGGATTTCTTCAAGACCTATATTTACCTAAAATATATCAATGAAAAGTAAGAGTAGTTGTAAAGTTGTTAAAAAATTGTAAAATAACATTATTTACTGAATCGGGAAACCAGTGTTCCAAACAGTGAAATTAATGTGTACCAGATAAAAATATTGGTATTTTTCATTATCATTCTTAAACCCAGAAAACCTTTTCTTTTTTTGGAATTTCTGAACTGACACAAATGTCTTTAAAAAGGGCAATTAGTGACAAGTGACTATGAAGAACCCTGTGTTGGGAAGCTGAGCCTAAGCCTCTTGAAGATTCTCCATGTAAACAAGTCAGACCACATCACTCATTATCCCTCTTTTGTTTACTAGGAGAAAAGTTCAAACTATTTAATGAGAGGATTACCCATACTTCAACTCCATTGAAAAAGATTAATTGATATTTTCCTGTTAGGGGTTTAACCACTTGGATTTGGCCTCATATCCCCCATTGTTACCAATGCTGTGATCAGCAGAGCAAAGTTGCTTAAAGGTTAGACAAACTTTGCAGCATAAATTACACAAACTAATTTATGTTAGAGTTTGGTGAGCCTCTAAGCCTGAGGAGCTTCTATTAACTCCTCAGGTGTTTAGAAAAAATAGCTGCTAGAAAATAAGATCATTTATGAAGAAGTACCTAATCTTTATACAGAATTTTATAGCATGCTGAAGCATGTGGATTCAGTATAGCAATTGTACTACTGTAAGAAAAATATGTAACATTCAGAAAAGTCAGTACTAGTAGTATTATTGACATTTCATTTTAATGTGCTTGTTTTCTAATTACATTTAGGATGTGGGGGGAGCAGGGCCATGAATCTCAAAATATATTTTTTCTTCAAAGCTTTAAAATTTCCAAAAAATGAGTGTCTTGTGGACATATGGCTGCATATTTGGATAACACCATTTGCATTTTCAAACTTGCAATATTTTTAACCACTCATTTGGCTTTTGCTTTCAGAAAAGCAGACAGTTAGTGCATTCATTTGAAATGATTTAGTCTCTTTAACTCTTTAAAAAGACAAGAAAGGAAAGTATATTCATGAATCATTTAACATATATGTTTGTATTTATGCTTGAAAATGTAAACTGATAATCTGATATAGATTTATTGAGTGAAAAAATCAAAGATCTTATAAATATCAGATATTCATATATATTAAGAGGAAAGTAACACCATAAAACACATATGACTTAAAGAGAAAATGTTAGCATTAAGAAAAATATGAAACAGTTAATCTAAATGGAAGCAGTTAGGACACAACTTCCTAGGCTTTGATCCCACAAAGAAAGTATGCTTCAAATAAAACTGCTGAAGATATCATCCCTCAAAAAAAAAAAAAAACATTCCCCATTCTTCTAGTGCCTAATGAATATGCAGTATTTACAATTATTTATTCCGCTTTAAAAAAGACTTTGACTCTGTGTTCTGTTCAGTAGTGGAAAAAGTATGATAAAAACCCCAAGATGGTTGTAAAGAAAAAAATACTTCTCCAAAATACAAAATAGAATTATTTTCAAAAGCAACAGATGAAGGAAATGAGAAAATGTCAAAGGTCCTTACAAGTAAGATAGAAGAATATATTTTAAAACATGCTGCAAATGAAATGGTAATGGAAAATTAATAATTTTGAGTCACTTTTAAGGCACATAATATATATATATATATGTAAAAGATTTGGGTAATTTTAGTTTCTCCAGTTATAAATTATAGTTTTAAAAGCCTTGCAATATAATGTCCTGATGTTTGATAAATAAAATTAAAAATCAACTCATTTTTGAAAATTGGCATAAATGATTTCAGCTATTTCAGAATATTTATCTTTAATGTACAGATTCTAAACTCTATATACGCTAAAATATGCAAAAGTCTGAAATTTGTAATATTGTGCATACATTTGGACATATTGCAGACATATTTGGACATATTGTGGACATATTTGGAATATTTCAGGTTTTTTCTTAATTGACATACTATATGGATACTTATATTTTCAAGAAACAGCAATCTGCTTCATTTTGAATTATTTTTTTAATGTGTATATCTAATTATTACTTATTTATTAATTTCAGCAGAAGTTTAATTAATTAGCAGCTGATGCAAAGTATGACAAAAGTAAATACAAGCACTTCCATTTCTTCTGATAATCAACAAGTACAAATTTTATTGACCCTAATCCTGACAAATGTAGTTAACCTTATTGATTAACTCAAGCACTGAAATAGAGTGAAAAATGTTTTACCACAAGACACTATAGTATGACCACTATGTTAGCTATTTCATCCTTCAAGACTTAAATGCACAGCCTACATTGAACATATTGATTTTCCTAAATAGGCCTCCTATAATAAATACTAGATTATCACTGCAAGTCTCTGCAGACATGTTAGGTGATCACAGAATGGAGCTGTAATCAGAGGAAGTTCTGTGAAAGATAATCTTTCTTTATTCTCCTCCTCTGAGAAATTAGGTACAGAGGAAACAAGGGACAGCAGAAATCACTGCAGTTGTTCCTATAAAATCTGCTCTTAGATTATGAAATATGTCATCTGAACACTTAAGCTTTCATCCTTCTAAAGGCAAGAGTTTTCAGAAACGTGTATAAATGCATTTAGCATAATTTCTATGTTTTTAAAACTACTCTATTACTAAGTTAATGTTTAAATTATTTAAGATGTAACTGAAAAACACTTATAAAGACAAAACACTTTGTAAAAACTGACTCTAATAAACCTTCCTTTCATTTAAAATAAATAGAATCAATACATATAATCTTTTTAAAAATCTGGTTGTTTGTTGGTTACATTAGAGCTAATAATTTTATCTTGACACAGGATTATTTTTAGAATATAATTTTCTTTTTTTTTTAATATTATGATTAATAATTAGGTCTGTAAAAAAACCCAGAAAAGACAAAGGATTATAGACCATGATATTTTCTAGCCGAACTATGAGCCCTTTGTTATTTTTTAAAATTTCAAATGTACCTTTATTTGCTATGAAAGACAAGACAAAACCAGAAGGAACACAAGACTTTAACAAAACAGAAGACAGATGTCCAGAAATTATCAATTGCTAAAGCACACAGATTGTGATTAAATTTTAATGTGGCTTTTAACTTAAGTAAAGATTTTGCTTATTGAAGAGAAAGAATCCCAGAGAAAATATTGTTATTGATTTCATCATTTTAGATGTAACTGATCCCTTAAGTAATTTTTCTTGGTTTCAGTGTCAGTTTTTAAGTGTCTTCTTAGACTTAGGAAATCATTAGAGGGCATGTTCATTTAAAATTCTAAGTCTAATGCATAAATTGTTCTCCAGTGGACTGAAAGCCACATCTGTTGAAAACAAAACAAAGCATTCAATGTGCTGAGTAAAATCAAAACATAACAGTAGATTGGTAAGAGAGAGTTAAATTAAGCAAATTAAATGGCATGAAAAAGTTTTCGATTGATTTAGAAAATGATGGTATGCTTTTAAAAATATATATTGATTACCTTTACTGCTTTGAGAAAGAAAGCATAATGTGTACTACAACAACATGACAGTTTCACATATGGTGAAATACATCAGTTGTTCACATGGCTTTTTAGTAGGACTGTATCAGGACAGAGGTTGCCCATTTCATATAAGCAAGATGCAGTGGCTTGGTTTGTTGATTTTTTTTAAACAAACAGAAAGTGAATTATGATGTTGCCACACTGAAAAAGAAAGCAGTCCTTATTGTTCTGTCAATAAAATTAATTGCTAATATTGAGGAGCCATAATAGCCACTATCATGTTCTGATGTTTCATAAATATTTAACTGTGTAAGACTCCTGAGGTCAAAAGGGCTAATTCTGTTTAGTTTCCTGAATAGTCATGCAAATTTGCCTACATAGAAAGTGAAGTGAATAATAATGACAGATCTTAATATATAGTGTTCTTTGATATAGACATGCTTTAAATCCATAGATTTAAAGCAGCCTTTTTGAGCATAACTCTTGATGATTTCTCATAGAGAGTTCTGTTAGAGTCTAATATCTGTTACTTTAAGCTTAGCTTAATGTCTTGCAAAAGAGAAAAGCAGCCATGGAACTAAAATGTTTTGTAACACCTAAAACAATTCTTAATGTATTTCTTGGCAAGTTCAGTATGTAAAGCCCATATGAAGAGAAATTACTCCCGAGTCCTCTTTGCAGAATAATGAATTAATCCATACTTCATATAAAGTTCTAGACTTTGAGAAGTGGACAGATAAATATTGGTTCAATTAGAACATTATTAGTGCTTAATTATTAATACCAGCCTTTTCTGATCCTTCTTCCTGTCCTCCCTCCACTGACTATTCTTTGTTTAAAATCCACCTTGTCACACTTTTTCCCTTTACACTCGATTAGATCTGTGAAACTAGAATTGTGCACAAAACAGGTGTTGACCAGCGTGAGTTTCACTGAAAAGTCAAATATATCAAATGCATCCCATTGACAAAGTCACAGAACATTTTTAAACTCTTTTTTGCTTGCATATTTCTTTGTTATCATTGCTTGCGTTATGTAAAGGGTCCATGAATGTAACTCATTCCTACTTACTTCTTCAAAACTCATGATGAATCAACATTATAATTTGTAAAACACAATATGCCCAAGAAATAGAATAATGAAAACAAGGAATAATCATGTTAGCTTAGATTAAAAGCTTTCACCATACGAAAGGGAAAGTAGATACCTTAACGGGTCAAATGAGGAGTTAGATCTTTTCCACTACACACCTTCTCTATGGTGTACTTCTCTGGCAAAGAAGTAGTAACCCATCTAATTTCCTTCCAATTCGTCAGCTTCATGAACTAATAAATACATTTCAGCTCTGAACAGGAAATGAGAAAAATATGAACAAAAACCAAAAGAGGAGAAACCATGATTAGCACAAAAACCATTCAGATTAAAGGATCTGCAAGAAACACTGCTGAACACAAAAGACAGTATGAAGCCATTTATCATATGCAGTATTTAGAACAACATAGCTGTTTTATTCTTCCATTAGAGAAAAACATCATGGGCTTTGGTGTGGCACATGGCGATCAGTACTATGCCTCTAATGACAACTGCAGCCATTTAATACATGCAGCAACTATGCAGCAATGAAATGAGGAACATTTTAAATTCTGGTAACACTCAAGCTCTGAATGGCAAGAGCGGTTTGGTTTACAGGAAGAGTTCAAAAAGCACGTGAAAGCAAAACAAAATCAGCTAACTCTCCAAGGCAAGACGTCTGTTATGTGTCTGATATTTAACTCAAAGCCTCTAGTAGCATTTTCTTTGTGTAAATTAAACATCTCTGATGTGACTATATTACAAAATAAAACATCATGAATAGCTCATGCATCTCTGGAGCTCCCTCTCCTGTTTACGGTTCGCAGCCAGCCTTCTTTGCTTCCTATTCAGGTAACCCAGGCATTTATGGGTCTAAATCAACTTAGGCTATGTGATCTGACTTTCAGAGATTATAGAATTTTCTTCCAACAGTACCTCTACTGGAATTCAATGACAAAAGTTTGCGTGTCGACATCTACTGACATTTGCATAGAAAACGGTGAATAAGATTCATTGCACCGTAGAACCACCTAGAAAAACTATTGAGGAAACTTCCAAAAAGATGTTTATTAAGTGCATGCAAATGCCCATAACAGAACTGAGAAACTGATCTTAGGCAGACACAGTAGTTAAGGTTTTTTAAAATTTTAATATTTTCTTCAGAAAATTTAACTAGATGTTAATTACTACTAAACTGTTGGCCTAAATGTATCTGTTGTTATATTACTGATGAGAAATATAAGACCTATTTTCAGAGTTGCTTGAAATTTTTCCTTATGTGGTTACTTTCAGTTAATTGTAAGTTTGCCAGACTAACTGTTTCAGGCTTTAATTTTTCATGCTGAATATCTAAATTAGGCTGATAATTCTGAAAAAAACCCAAACCCAACCAAACTAGAACCATTTACGCTATTTCCAAGAGCAAGGATATTGAAAATACATCAGTTTCTTGTAATTTCAATTACTTTACTACACACTGTTCTAAATGTCATATACTAGATTCACACTACTCTTCAGCACTAACACAGAAAAAAATGGTGGTCCCTGCCACCACAAGTTTATATTCTAACAGCCAAATGAGCAACAACTCAGGTTTAAAAAACAATGTAGACATACATGGAAACAAGAAAACACTATTGGACACCACGGTAGGCAGTGACAGCAGAAGGCCAGGAATCTAAATACTGTTGGTCTTGTCTGAGCCTTCAAAAATTGGTAATATCACTCATCTACTAAAAATGGAACAAAAATAACTAAATGACTAACTAAATAAATAAAAAAGTTAGTGGAAGACTGGTGAGAAAACATGCTGTTTTGGTTTTTTTAATTTAAAACAAATATGGAATAATTCTCTGAAAGGAAAACAGAATACCACCATTCAAAGGATAAAAGGAAGACTGCACATACCTACCTGCAATGAAGCAAGCTACAGAAAATGACGGATGCACAGGATTTTCAATGCTTTGTTTGCTGCACAAGTTTCTGGTTTGAGATTATTTAAGCAAATCACCTTGGTTTGGGCAGGCAGACATTTGGTAAAATTCTTGAAATCAGCAGCAGCACCCCAGAACTTTCTAACAAATTTGGGTTTTTATTTAGAACTATCCATCGCCTGTTCAGCATTATGAATTTCTGTCTTCTCATGAAATGAAACTTGTTTCATAAAATCTACTCTCTCATCTTTCACTTAAACTACTGTCTGATGCAACTGGGCTTCACACATAGCTAAATTTCAACTTCAAATTCAGATGTTTTGAGCTATGTCAGACATAGTTATGCTATATCCTGATAGAATATGTTTCATTTACAATGATAACAAAATCATCTTTGCTTTTCAAACATATATTTAAGGAGGAAAAATATTTTGTTGTCTACTCAGATTATTTCTGGAGCATCAAGTGGAATTGGAGCCCCATTGGGTTGAGTGCTATAAAAGCACACAGTAAAAGGAAATCTTTGAGTCAAAGCACTTATATGCTAGTTTGTATGAATAATAAAACAGTGAGAGAAAAGAGGGAAAAAACCCTAATTTTTTTCAGTCAAGGCAAATGTTTAGACTTCCTAAATATTATATCACTCTGACTACTGCTTTCAGTTATGTCAGTTGTGCAGATTTACTTCTACTATTTCTGCTGTAGGAACATATTACTCTATTAAAGAAAATAAACCCTTGTTGGCAAAGTTAATTTACACTAAAATAATTAATATTTTACATTCCTAATGTTAATCCTAGGGTGTGATTTCTAGAAATTCTTAAATTTTCCAGTTTCAGAATTTTCTAGGAACAATTCCGGCAATATTTCCAAAGTTAATTTGCTTTAATTTAATGATTATTTCGTAGAGCTAGAATAAAAATTCTAAGTTTTTGAAAGAACTGAATTAAATTAGCCATTTGAGTAGGGAAATAATTCCTGAGCAAAGAGAATATTATTTTTCTCAGTACTGGAACTTCCAATCCTTATCAAGTTTGAGCAGATGATTGTAGGAGTCTATAAGTTCCTTTAAGATTCCTTCTCTTATCTCAAAAGTTATTACATTTCTTTTTCTTTAGAAAGCCTGTTTACATGTGCTAATGTCCCCTTCACCTGCTATATCCTTTCTAATACACATCTGTGTATTTCAAGTGCATAGACTGACCCTCATACAACGCTATGAAGAATGGATGTACAAAAAAGGTTGTGATGGAGCATCTCAGGCATCATAAAAATAGCAATAAGATAATATATTTGTTTTCAGAACAGCTTGCCTGTAATATTCTACCAGTAATATTTTAGTAGGGCAATAGATGAACATATCAGTTTAGATTAATTTGTATAATGGCACATTTAAGAGACTGACTTTTTGAAGTTTGTTCCATCTCCACGTGTAATTTTTGGCTCCAGCATAATCACTGCCGTACTGTCTTCTTGCACATGGCAAACTAGCCATCTGGATAGTGTGTCAGCATTAATGTTTTCACACCCTCAGCTTCCTGTGCTAAATGAAGTCAAATTCTTGAATTATGGCAGCCCACCTGCACATAATTTTTTCCATAGTCTTGTGACTACAACTTTTCTTCCAGAAGCATACAACTAAATATTAGTGTTCTGAAAACTGTGAGCTAAGTTTCAAAGGTCCAGGAGTCACTTGCATTTTGAATTGCCCATGGAGAGAGGACTGACAAGACTATAGCCCAAAGTCAAGAAGGATCCAATATCTCTTGTAAGCCCTTCCTGGTCCACTGTCTCCATTCATTTTTTAAGAATTCATAGGGCAATTTTGACTGATTTTCACACCTGTGAGACCGTAGCTGGAAATTTGAGACAGAATGCTGTCTTGGTTTCTATTTAATTCTGGACACCAGTCTGGCTTTGACTCCATTTGAGTGTGCTTGTGTTATGTTAACGAACAGATTGCTAGAGAGAAAAATACTCAAAGCATGATGTGAAATTTATTTCATATCTTCAAGGATTTCTTTGTGGCTGATACATATAAAATTTAATAGAAGATATGAAGGAGAGAATTCAAAGAAGACAAATCCCCGGTTTGAAACCAAAAACATTTGAAACAAGATGAAAATTTAAAAGTTTTTATGATATGGTTACAGTCCCACAGAAAACCAGTGCTTTGGGCAGCTATCATTAGGGATTCTAATAGTGGCATCAGTGTTCCATTCAAAGTTCACCACCTCTTTTTTAATTACCTCCTTTTTCTTGAAACTTTCTGAAAGAGCTTACCCCAGTTGTCAGTGTTTGGAGAAATAATAAGACTAATTACAAAATATAACATTCTTTGGAGTTCTATTTCTGTAGACTTCAACAAATGAGTCAGAACAAGGCTGAAGTTGAGATGTCAAATTGTCCTTGCCTTCTACTAAAAAAAGTCTGGGAGACTGCAGCTTTTTGAATTTTTGTCCTAACTCTTGACTGAACCATACCCTTAATGGAATATTAGTAAGGAAGTTGACAGCCCAAAAGAGAGACCTTTATGATTTCATAGTAATATCTTCCCTTGCAGGTGGAAAAAGGTCCCAAACCTTCTGTTTATTCCCCATTTTCAGTTCCAATTAAATGCCTGGAATGCAGAATGATGGCAGACATTTGCCTATACATTTTTTACTCAATCTTAGTATTTAGAGTTAGGAAGAAACTCCAGAAGAGAGGATTTCAAGAAGAAAGGAAGAAACCGTGTGCTTTCTTGTATATGATAGATGCAACATAAAGCAAAGTAATCATGTACAAAATTAAGCTTGAGTTTGACTGACATGTATGGCTCAAACAAGCAACAGGAAATGCAACTGTCATCTGTAGCACATAGATTTCTTTCCCATTGGCTAGAAATCTTAATCATAATACATTCCCTCAAAGAGATATTTACCCACAATACCTTCCTTATGCTTCTCACAGTATCTCACTTTCAATCTTGAGAAATTAATGCTGTTAGCATTTATTTACTTCTAGAATATTAAATTCACATTTACTTGTTATTCCAAACTTTTCTCTATCCTCATTTTACTGTTATTGATTGCTACCAGCAAAATAATACAGGGATGTAGAAGAATAAGCCTCAAAAAGGGAGTGAAAACACAATGTAAGGATGAACCAATACATATGAGAATCAGTCAGCCCTTTCATTGATCCCAATAGGTATGGTATCAGTCCTATTCTAATTATTTCTTAGTGTCAACACATTCCAACACGGACACATAAGAGCATTCTGCTTCTCACTGAAATCTAAGATAGAATGAAGGGTAGATAATATAAGGCTGGGGGAATTTCAAAACCTAAAAATATTATTTTAAATAAGTCAAAGAACATCATAGACTCTTTGTTAGTCTTAATTCCAGGCTTTTTGTTTCTCTGCCTCTACAAAAAACCAAGCATCATGTGTGTATTTTCTGAAATAGTGGAAGATCTCAACATCTTTCAGGCTCTTTTTGTTGGAGGGCATCACATTAAGCTGTCTTCATCAAAGAACTCCTACAGAGCTGAAAGACAGAGGTTGCTAGGTACCCTGAGCTGCTTTCTGACACTTTGTTGACTGTATGGGGAGGTAGCAACCGAAATCTGCCACCAAATCTAAATAACCTAAACTTATATAGCAGTGCATAAGTCTTTTGCTTCCCTTTCCACACTACAGTGAATCACTCATTCCTGCCTCTGACATCTGTGAATAATGTTTTCTATCTTATTACAACTAAAAGTCACTCACATACTGGGATTTGCACTGTGCTTTAGCAGTGTAATGAGCCATAAGTCATGAATATTCACTAGGAAGATCAGCAAAATACCATTACCAGGATAAGTCCTATATATCAGTAAGTATATAGGGTTAATATTGGAAATTATTCCCTATCAATCTATGTAAAAGATCTGCAAACTTTTTTCACCTTTACCTTTTTCTTGAACTATGCTGAATACAGTATGCTATGTTGTCTGCTATTAGCAGAAACAACAGGCCAACAGGTATTTTATGGACATTTAAAATAATTCCAAAACATTTAGAAATTAAACGATACATATATTTTTGAGTGTGTTTGAATATATGTATGGACACAGGAATGCTATAAAACTAATACATGTGATCCTTCCTGGCACATAATGAATCTGTAACTCTTTTCATTGACAGAGGACAAACTCCTGAAAAGCACCAAACTGACAGGGAAAAACACATCATTTGTATGTTATAGAACCCAAGACAAAGCTTGTATATCATGAGTTATGTTACTCTTTCCATGGTTTTAATTCAACAATCATCCTTTATGACTCTTAATCCAATAGCTCTTCAAATTCTTACCAAATTTTATGACTAAATTAAATCACAATGGTTTTGCAAAAACAAGCTCATGTTAGTCCTGTGAGAAACAGTACTTCTCTTCAAAGAAGCCAATCCTTCCTACAAGTGGCAGGCTTTATAAATTTGTGAAGACTATATAGTCATCTCTAGAACCTAAAACTTGGTGGCATTGTGTGAGATTGTTTTTTTCCAATTTTGGTGTAGTTCAGCAATATAGAGACTATCTCAGGACAATCCTGCATAAAGGAAGTAATAGACTACTTCCCATAAAAATACACTAAAATAACAATGGACAAAGAGTCCTCCTCTCAAAACTGGCAGAAGCATCTTTGCATAAAATGTGATTCTGAAGTTTCCAGGACAATATCCCAAGATTCAGGAAGGTGGAACTATGGAGCTCTTAAATCTATCGGCACTAAGAGGAAATAATTATTTTTATATTTTTATATTTTCCATGTGGAACTACCTGCAGTGTCTTCTCCACAGGTAGTTGACCAGGCTCAATACAGCTTCTGAGTCACATCAGTCACATCTGACTCTCACAGAGACATTGGTCTTGAAACTGGCAAAGTTACCTATGACTCTTTGAATGAGAGATGCAAAGGCCACACCTCTTTAATTTCCTTTGATTAACCAAACCTTTAGCCTCTTAGAAATCACAAGATTTAATATTTTACACAATGCCCTATATGCAATTTTTAAAGTGATTTTCCCTTGCAGTGTTTATTTTGTTTGGCATGGCTCAGATTCTCTATTTTCCTATGTTTTCAAAGCGTAAAGATACGCTTTGAAAAAGGACTCTGTTGGAATATGCACAAATTCATTCTTTGTACATCAATGGGATGCTTGATAGTATTTCCATTCTCTCTTGATTATTGGAAAAACAGCAGACTAAATATAAATAGGATTTAAATCCTGTTGAAAGCTAATGCTTTACATACTGCTAACTGGTAGCTCTGCTCAAAATTAGATGTTTTCTGTTGTAAACAAGGTTAAACTGACAAAGAAGTGGGATTTTGTTAGAATCTTAGGGTCTTGTTACATGCATTTTAGGTCAGATACTGTTTGCTAAGAGAGAACAGTGGTTTATTGTAGAGTTGTCAATTTAAATTAAATTACGACTTTTGAGAAACTAACTTGAAAACTTAAAGCAGTCATATGATACTATACATTACATCTTCAGCCCATTAAGGAATCCTAAAGTAAGGTAACCAAAGACAGAAAATACTGGTTCAAATTTCAAGCCGCAATAAGTGTGAATATACCCTCAATTTAATAAAATATATAATGCAACTTCCTGAGGCTTAAATTTCTTACAATTGCACTTGGAATGGGTACTTGTTTTCCCATTATTGGCCACTTTAATCTACTTATACCCTAGTTGTCTCATTTAAAGATCACTTTATAGTAGTGGGTGATGTGCATCTGAGGTCTGTGTTCCACTATTGCCTGACGCAACACAACAGTTTACAAATTTCTGAACTTGATCTGAAAGCTGATTTAAAAATCTATAAAGACAATCAGATTTCCTTGAAAATATATACACACAAGTCTGCTGTGAGGTGGCTAAAATGAAGTAAATTTAGTTTCAGGAGACAGGAAGAAAGCCAAGACTGAAAAGTAAAGATCTAGAAGCAAATGGGCACTAGCACTGACCAAGTTTGAAACTCATCCCTCCCTAGAGAAAATTAGAAGAGGGCAAGGAAGACAGGCTTTGGAAAAGTAGAATGTTTGTGCTTTTCTTTCCAGCAGACTGCATTAAATATTCAGCAAGAGGCGGGGATCAGTTTACATTACTCTTCTTGTTTCTCGTGTATCGGCTGACAGGTGCTGTAAACATACATAGACAAACATGGTCCTATTCTTGCAATGCTCCAATAACTGAGGGCAGAAATACTTTTTTTTTTTTTCTTTAGCAGCAACATTTTGATACTTGCAGCCATAATACATTAAGATCAGGTTTGCATTCACTGCCAAAATTAAAACTTTTTTTGTCCTATTGTATAATACAAGATTTAATTCTTAGACACCCAGAGCAGGGAGATGCTTTGTGTTTGATTTGAAGCCATATTTGTGGGGGTTTATTGAGAACATAACGAATAATCATTTCAGCTATACTCCTCCCTGGAATATAATGGCAATTAAAAATAGAAGGATCTCAGGTCAACCTCTAGTTTTTACAGCTTGAGGAAAAGCACAGACCAGTGACCTTGGCTAAAAGATGGAAACTAGTATTTAAAACATTCACTCATTCATGTTTAAGAGATGTCATGGTAAATAAATAATGACTGTTTACACTTAGTCCTAAATGTCTTCTTTTTCCACACTATAGGCAGCTATTTGGCTGAGATGGTATCATTCACTGATCTAATCACACTGTACCTTTTTTCTCACTTGAATTGTACTTTTGGCTGTCACTTGCTCTTTTGAACAAAGGTTTACACTATTAAAGGATATCATAATAGCATATCTTTTTTTTTTACTAAATTGATATTCAAATCAATAACGGTAAGGGCAGTCCTCTCTTTGTACCTAGGAAAATGTACCATCTGCATTTGGCTTCTGATATTCTGCTGTGAGCAAAATTTAAGCATAAGGAACTGTTTAAGACTCCCCTTAAGTTAAACTGCAATTCTAAGTATTTTATAATCTTCACAACAGTCAGAGCCAGTAAAATCGACCCTGTATATTTTTATTTCATCTCTGCTGGATCATATGATATTTAATAATTGGTTCTGGCACCTCACTGCAAATTATTATAACTTTGAGATTCAACATTTTTATTGAACATATGGGCAGCACAGTCTCAGAACATATATATGATACAGACTATCAAAAGGACCTTCTGTCATGTTTTGGTGAGCTTTAAAGGGTCAGGTAAATTTTGTTGGGTAGATTTGTGCTGTGTTTCCACATTCTTTGTTTGGTGTTTATTTAGCGGGCTACTTTTTTTTCCTTGTGTTAAGACTCTTTCTTTTAAAGACTGACTCCATCCACAACTGCATTTGTTGATATTGATGTGTGTACTATTCTGTCAGGCTTCTATGCAGTATTGAAAAGCATCATCTGGAATAGCCAGGAAAGACAATCACCAGACCTTAGTGAATGACTTTCCTGTCGCATGGTACCATATTGTATCAGTGTTTATTTCAGCTAACACTACATAAAGCTGCTGGTACCAGAAGAACTCATTATATCAATAAAAATGAACATACCTAAGAAGCTTCACTATTGATAGTGTACTTGATGGAAATTTGATAACAATATTCAAATGATTATTTAAGAAACCTATATACTGCAGTATATTTATGTCTGGGAAAATATCATACTTTCTTGAAACATAATTTCTTAAAGCAATGCTATTTTGGTGCAGCTCTGGATTCGCATCCATACCTAACCTGATTTTCATCTATGACTCTTGTATCATTTGCTGTATTAGACTATACATGAATAGAAGCAATTGTGCGTTCCCTGAATACGTAAATGTCCCATAGATTTCAGTGGGAAATGTGTGTGTGAAAGTAATAATATCCAGCCATTATGTAGATTATACGCAAATAATTGCATAACAAGTTGTACTGAAAAATAAATAGAGATGCCTTGCTGACACAAGTATGTGCGTGTGTGTGTATATCTTAAAAAAGAAGCCTACTTTACAAAAACTGCTTTATTTCATCTTAATTCTGCTAAAAAGCGAAACACTCTGTCACAGTATTTTCTCCTCCACTGCCTTTTCGAGGTCGTGAAGGTGAAGAACTATGAGCTTAATCATCATTTACATGTTTCTCAGTGCTTACTTTTGCTATGCCAGGCTGCATTTTTATTAATAAAGTTTTAAATATTTCTCTATATATTCATTTCTAGATATCATATATGTAGGAAATACCAAAAGAAAAACATGTCATGGTTTTTGGGCCCTTTTGTTTTATTGTCACACATTCAATTGATTTTAACAGATAAGGGTGGGAAATATTAGTTAGGATTATCATCTGTGAAAAGTAAATTGTGCGAATTCTGCTAATAAATTTGAAGAGCAGTATAAAGGTTTAGGTATACCTGATTGCTTCTACAGAAGATTTATAAATACTAGAATTACTGGGGACCAGAATGATTTCACCTTTAGGCAGCAAAGCTCTTCCTTGAACAAGAACTATTTCTCTGATTACTTGCCTGGCATAATTTGAACCAGTAGGTGGAGTCCTTGCTAATAATAATTGCATGAACAAATTTTGTTAGTATACACTAAGGGCAAGATATTTTTCATATAATAAACTGCTAAAATCATATTTGCTTTACGCTTCTTGTATTGGTATAATTAGCTAGAAATAGCAGTAAAAGGGCAGAGATAAAATATGCATAGACCTATAGCTATCTTTCAGAAAACAGAAGAAAACACAGTTTGAAAGAGCCAAACATTCTTCAGAAGAGGTCTTTGGAAAAAATACTAAGCATAACTTGATAACTAGAAAGCTGGTTGTGTTATTGATTTGGCTTATTGTTGTTATTTTCTTTTCTTTTTTTTTTTTTTTTTAATCAAGATACTTTTTCAAACACATCTCAAATTCCAAAGATTAAAAATCTTCCATGGTATAGTTTCACTGAAATCCAAGGTTTTACATGCCAATTGACACATAGGACTGTCATTTTAATCTGGATGGGTTTGTATAATAGAATATAAGGTCAGACAAAAGGAGAGCGACTAATAGTTTACAAACTTGAGTTTTTCTAAAATTCCCATTTCAGAGCAATCTATGGGCACCTGAAATGCATAAAAAAAATTTTTGGTAGTAGAGCTCTCTAAAAGCTTATACAAAAAAAAAAAAAACAAACCAAACAACAAAACAAAACAAAACAAAACAAAAAAAACCCAAACAAACAAACAAACAAAAAAAAAAAAAAAAAAAAAAAAAAAAAAGCTTTAGAAGTACCTAATGGCAAAGGCAATCTAAATTTAAATTTATGTATCACAGGCAAGTGGTCTCCCCTTTAGGTAACTGATGTCTATGTTTATTCACATTTTTGTTTCACTCTCCAATTCAAGACCTATTATATCTTTAATGGAAAAGTTTTAGAGAAAATGGAAATGTACCCCCAAAATAAGCATGTAGTGATGCAAAGTGCCTATAACCTCCCACAAGAAAAAAAAAATCAATATCTTCTGCTGAGTTATTTCAAAAACTGAAATAATCACACAAAACTAAACGTGTATGTTCTATATGAGTGAGTGGTCTAAATTCTCAAAGACTACACATATGGACAGCCCCTTGATCCTTTTTGAAAGAAAAATCTACTGACTTTCCTCTTTTGTTAAATGCAGGACTTCACAACATAACTCTGGGAAATAGTTTAGCTCTGAGGACTGAAGGGGAGGAGGTTGAATGAAGGCTAGCACAGTCTGAGATCCGAGGTCCCAAGGAGAGGCAACATTTGAAGATCCCCTTCACATTTTCATTCAGCCAATGACTACCTCAAGGGTCTTTCTTATCTCATGTGCCATGGTGTATGCCATTGTTAGGTATAGAAATCTAGTATTAAGTACAGGACATCTCCTGTAGTGACAGTAGGGTTAGATACAAAATTTGTAAGTTCTTTTGTGAGGAAATGAACTTCACTTGCAAGTGTCTACAACTAAAGTTGGGTATTTGTTCTGACCCCTGGAGGATTCCTCATATTTTACCTTCAAAGTTCTTGAGGTACTTGTTCATATCTGCCTAGGCATGGAATCATATTTTTGTGAGGACAGCACCTGACTTCCACCAAAATGAAAGTGGGTGCAATAAATCAGGCATTACTTCACCCAAGTGCCTGAAAGTTATTCAACAACTAATCCTCCAAGTTTTGTTACATGCACCAAAAACTGCAATCCTCACCAAGTGTAATGCATCTGCTACAGTCTTCTAAAAGACAAAATGGTGTCCCTCTTTTATATAATTGCATTTCCTGTGAAATACAAGCAAGAGATTCCTTTTCCTCCATTGCCTATGGGTGACTAATCCTACATTTCCTTTTTTCAATGAGATGGCCTACAGAATGGCTTAAGTGTAGGAGTGTCACTTTCTATTCTTTCCAGTGAAGCTTTGAGAAGAGAAAACCTTAAGAAAACAGTACTAAGCAAGCTGTTGGATTGCTAACTTGTGAGCTCTATTTCCTTGATTCAAGTCCTCCTTATGTATTTTAAGTTAAATCTAAACTACCAGAGAAAATCTTCAGCCTTTTTACATTAACTTTGGGAATTGTTAGAATTGCAAGGGAAAACCTAAACAGAAAAAAACCCACATAAAATAGTCACGATACAGTAAAAAATTATTTCTAGTTTACATAGATGATGCATATTCTGGTGCACACAAAAATGGAACAAAGAAAAAGCTTAATTTATTCTGCAAACATTTTAAGTGAAGAAGGAGACTGATGCTTTCAATCTGTTTAGATAATTTTCCCTCAATTGACATATGAGTGCCCTACAGTAGTAAAATGTGTTGGTCCAAAAGTCATTCTTAGCTTTGCATTGCCAACACTCATGTACCTTTTTTTTGGTATCTGCCCTAAAAGAACATACAATCAGTGTTATTGGTTATGATAGATTAAGACAGAAGACTAAATCACAGCGCTAAAGAGTGAATTTATTCCTTTGTACCAAAAGCAGATTTATCAAAGAGCTGACCAAAGAAATCTTGAGATTGTCTTACCACAATCTTTAGTTCTATTATTTAAATGGATGTACTTCCACACTTGTATTATTCAAGCCCACTCTACTGTTATTTCTAGGTCTATTATCTTGTGGTATATCATATGCAGAACAGCATTTCTAGAGTCATATTACTGTTTGAATCTCAAAAGACAGTTCTGTAGGTCTGCACTTCACTGGACCAAATGGATAAGCTTGATTATTCATTTTGAAAGATTGGCACATAGCAGTGAAAGATACACTGAGACAGATACTTTCTATAGTACTATAAAGTAGACTTAAGCACAGTTCATTATAATTTGATTAGATTTTATGACCATGAACTGTTGATTTACTATTTTTTAAACAGTCATAGGCACATTATTATTATAGGACATCTTACCTGCATGAGTATCTCATTACTTTCTCAGCAAAACAAATATATCAATATATATTTTCAATATTGTATATGCAGATTTTAACACGTTTACTGTTAAGTTAGGAGGGGGTCATAAAAACTCTGGTCAAGTTCTGAATTTTCTGAGTCAATATCTGGTTATAAATGGATTTTATTTGGATGTGACTTTTAGCCTGCTACTTCAAGAATGTTGATTGCCATCAGATCCCAAAGTTAAGTCTCTAGATAACTTTCTTGACAGTTGAGAAAATAAAAAAGTAATTCAGAAAAAAGTACATTCCACTTGATATGTCAATAAATAGGGGTACGTTTACTTTTTTAGAATTTCCATTCCTGTTATTTAAAGATCATTGCACAAATAACCCATTTAATAAGTTATCTAAAATCTACCTAAAGTATTACTCAAGAGTGACACAGAAGATGCCTGTAACACATCAATGCAGTATCAATACTACTCACCCAGAAATTCTTAAGGTGCGTATTAAATAAAGCAGCAGCATTCTTGGAAGAAGCCTACCTTGGCTTGCAACCATACAGAGATACAGCCAGGCAATTCCGTTGCAAAGCAACTACAGCAATTTTCTCTACTTGAAACTCATTTCTTCAAATCTTCACCTATCTCCAGCCTGAATACCCAAGTGAGGTTGGCATTTTTGTTTCCCACACTACAGTTGTAATTCCATTTAGAACAGGTTGTGCCATTCTTGCACAGGTGTGCGCATGAAAAAAAGAAAACTGGTTAATCCACAGAGTAATCTCCTGTGAGTCCTTTACACCTTTCCCTTGCCTGTGCCAATGCTCAGCTGTCTGTATTCGGCTGGGTGTTGGATTGCTCCAGTGCTCTGTTCCATGAATCATGACAAGGTGATGACTGTCATGCTACCTGGTTTGCTGGCTTTGAAACAAAGGACTGTACACCAGAAACCCTCCACACGTGTCATGTAACATAGTAAAAATTAGTATTTTTCTGATTTTTTCCCATTCCAAAATTCAAAACAATTAGTTCATAATTACAGATTCCTTCATAAAAAATCTACTAGTCTCATTTAGTCATTGAAATTTATTAATGAAATGCTATGCACAGGCTGAGTGGCTTAGATCCTTCTGAAGTTGTAGGTCCAAGGTGCTAAGCCTAATTTTCAGGAAGGAATGAAGCTTTAATTTTGCTGTGGCTACCAACATCACCTCAGTTTCTAGTATGCTCCAATAGCTTTGCCAATATGCACCTGAGAGGTCTTTTCTGGTTTAACATATTCCTTAGTCCTCTACCCCTCCCCCCACTATTTATCTCTTTTTATTCTGCATGTGTCATTGCTTATGTACACACTTAACATATTTTTATTCCTCTCATTTGAAAAAAAATATTTTGAGTTCACTTGCTTTTTTGTCAGTTGTCATTCATTTTACCTTGTTTTGCTTGCTTCAGTATGTTACTTCCCCTTATATTGTGAACTATGTCATCTGTGCCAATGTACATCCCTTGATAGTGAGTATGCAGTAGACTTTACTGAGAAATAGAAAAGAGAAGTGTTAGCCACTGCTCTCACCAAGATTATATTCTCTCTTAATAGAAGCTGTTGATAGATCCTGTGAGGCTACAACACTTAGGGTGTTGACTTGTGGAATGAAATCCTCTACACACAAGCACAGCAAAATATTTTGGTGAAAAGTAATTATCAGAAATAGTGACACGAGTAAATTAGTTAACTACATTTCAGCAGGAAGCTTGAGTTACCCCTGCCCGTTCTTGTTCCAGACCCATCTAAAATCAGCAGTTCAGCTTAATGATGTCACAACATTTGCCAGGCTGTGGGCACTGAAGAGAAGACGTGAAAATACTCCCACTGAATCAGATCCTCTCCTCTCACTAAGCGCAGTTAAACAGCCCATCTGTCTCACATTGGAACTGATATCTTTGAAACATCATTCTATTATTACCACTGTGGTTCTAAAAAACTATCCTTAATTTTAGACATCATACAAGCAAGTTTTTAAATTTTCTGGATATTGTTAACCCAGATCTGAAACACTGACACTGAACAATGCTAGCAAGATCCTCTTAGTAGGATATGGCTCAAGTATTGTACATCACCATTCATTTACCAAGGGTAACCTTTTGTGAAATACAGATATCCTACATTAAAAAAAAAATCACAACAAAGAATTCGACCCCTCCCTAATCTCTAATAATTTTGAAAGTGTGAATTGAAGAGGACTGAGAGACAGATGGGTCTGGATGATCAAGTTACCTGTTATAGCGGCACATCTGCCAGGGCAGTCAATCACTGTGATGTCTCTGACAGGTCGATGGAGACTGAGTACGAAAGGCTAAAGCTGCACTTGAATTTGCTCTGGTAAAAAAAAAAAAATCTGTCTGTAGCACACAGATCCTTGGAAAAAGACTTCAGTCACAATAAAAAAAGCATAGTGCATTGAGCAAGCATAATTGTGAAATAGATCCATTCTTGATTTTGTTTGGGGCTTTTTTGCTTCAGGAATCAATCAAAAATGGAAAAAAGATGGAATAATATAAATATATTTTGGTAAAATCATTTCACAACAAAGGAGATGATAAATATGAATCACCAGAATAGAAAGAAAGGTTAAGACTGTCAAGTAACAAAACTAAATAAACTGTGGCACTGGAGTAGTTTATTTTTTCTGAATCTATGATTACATTAATTTGCATTAACCATGATGTCTTTCTTCTGTGTTTTCCAGTGTATTTATTTTCAGAGCTGCTGCTCTATATGCTAAGGTTAATTGTCCTGAAAAAAGCTTACACTAGGAAGTACTGAGTACCAAGAAGGTTTTTCACAGTTACAAACAACTTTTAGATTTTTGTTACATATTGCATATGTGTTAAAATGAGTATAGTGCTAATTGGATTGCTATTTTACCACATTTGCACCGATATAATTTCTACTTCTTGGACAACAGAGCTCAGAATAGTGTAAATATAAGGCTAGAGAAAGTGCTCCAAGATACAGCAAAACCCCTTATAAGCTCCAAAGGTTTCGACTCTTAAAGAAAGAGAAACTTGTAATTCTATTCAATGAAGGTCGCGCAAAGTCCTATAAAAGCAAGAAAACGCCAAATAGATAATAAATCAAACATACCTTTTACAAATATATATTAATTTAATTTCAAACATTTTCACGATTGTCCATGAACGAGCTAGTACTTGGAAGACAATAACTGAATGTCAAAAAAGCCTTTCATATTTCTAAATTGCAAAACCAATATACCCCTATGGAATACTAATATAATACAGTTTTACTTAGTATTAGTCTGGCAC